>CM031242.1:848767103-848982103 GCA_018340775.1 Taxus wallichiana var. yunnanensis | reverse complement strand
CACTCAGTGGTCGATGCGGACTATGCTTTAATTATTAATCACTATATGGTGAAGGGTTATGATATTTTGTTTTTAAATATGGTTTGTTCGAACCAGTGATTGTAGGAGTATATGTACATGGAGAAACCTCGTGGACTTGGTCTGAATGGTTAAGATGTTTAGCCTATCCTTAGGCTTGGTCATATCCTTCCTTATGTAAGTTGTAATGTTTTGGGTCTGTTTGCATTGGTTCAAATAAATTAAGGTTATTCGGATACTTTAAGGTATTTGGGGCAGTTAAGGTATTTGATGATAATCAAGTACTTATGTCGAATAAAATGTTGTGAAGGTTCACAGACCATTACATTTTGCTCGAAACACAAATACGCTTGCCAGGCGTAGGAGAAGGCTTACAACTCAAAAATGGAGTTGGGAAACAAATTTGCAAGAGTTTCCCACACCCAAAATGTCTCTTTCTCAAAAGAGAAGTGTTTACAATATATAGAAGAAGAATGAGAGAGAGGGAAAGAGAGAATTTGAATTTATGCTCTCACCAACCGAAAACTTTCATTAAAATGATCCCCAAAAGTCAAGGGTGCCTTTGCAAATCTGTTTCCCAATGCATTCGAGCTTCTAAGAAGAAATGGGTGCCATACCACATTAAATTTGGTAGTTGGAAGCCTGGTTTTGCATTTTTTGTGTTGGAGATGTTTTCCAATATTTCACCCGCCTAACCTCGCCAAAATTCAAATTTCAAACTTTCATAGCATAGAGAATGTCGAGATATTTCCAACGGTACCAAATTTGCTTGAATCCAAGCTCCCAGTCAAAAGATATGGCCATTTGAAGATTTTGCAGAACTCTGCGAAAAATGGCAAAAATGGATCCGCAGAGGCCCAAAATTGGAATGGTGCCTTTAAGCTCGAGCCCAAAATTGAAATTGCACTTTTTGCGCAAAAATTGCAAAAGTGAAAAAGTCTCCCTCGAACTCGAAAGCCCGCAACCCTTCACAACCTTTCATTTGAAAAATTCTTCGCCAGGACTGCGCGCTGACAAATGTAAATTGCACCCTTTGCGCAAAAAGGGGCAAAAGTGTAAAAATCCTTCACAGGCCTGCGCCCCCGAAACTTCACTTTTGGCGAAAAGACCCCATAGAATCGAAAGTTTACTTTTGCAAAAATTCCTCTGTGGCCCCGCAACTTCACAAATTTGCACTTGGTGAAAAACTTCCCGCGGGCTCGTGGGCCCATACTTGCAAACTACGCCATTTATAAAAGTTGCAAAATTCTAGATTTCCTCCGATGGCCTGTTTCCCCGCATGTAACTTTTGGTGCTAGCTCAACATGTAACTTTATTTGGTCCTCGGTGGAGTTGCGGCCCATTTCATGACTTTGCTCCTTTTAAGAAAAAGCCAAAATATTCAAACTACCTCTGGTGACCCGCCTTCCCACTTTGACCTGAAACATGGCCATGTGTCCTTTGCGGGCCTTAGGAATTTTCTTTTCTCATTTCTCCGTGGGCTCGCACTTTTAAATTGCACTTTTTGCAAAAAGCACAAAGTGCCAAGATGTCTCCTTAGGCCCATCGGTCCGCAATCTCCCTTTGGTGAAAAGTCTTCCCTAGGCCCGCAGGCCCGCTGGTCCGTAACTTGCAAAATACGAGGAGTTAGAAGGAATTCTTTACATTTTTGGAAAGGGGAAGAAATTTCCTATTTGATGGAAATATTTTTAGGAAACCTTAAGTGTTTGAAATATGTACAAATTCAGGTTGAAGCACAAAAAGGGGGAAAAGGAGGTTACTTGACCAAAAATAAGTGTGAGCTTATTTTGGTCAAAAATTTGGTGACTCACAGGGGTCATCTACCTTCTAGATGAGATGATCAGTGGCCTTGAAGCATCCATTGGGCATGGAGTTAAGTCTGATAAACACAATTCTGATTTGAACTTTGAATATCTAACCCCTGAGCCACTTGGAACACCATTGGAACTAGAGCTGACCTCACCAAATGCTACTTCTAATGAACTATGCCGAGCAACAAAACACCACAACACAAACTATGTACAAAATTGGAAATCATACTTACCCCAAGTGGGATTTGCAAAGTGTGCAAAAGCACTTCTTCTGCTGAAATCAAACCTACCTACTCTACTCTAACTAGGAGAAAAGGGAACTCAAACAAATCTTGCAACTGGCAGAGAGAAATGACTTCCCTTTCTCAAAATATGCGGCCATGTATATGATTTGGAGTTGAACATGGCTGTTGGTATGAGTGAAAAATTGACAAGAGGCCAATCCTCCACCCAAATCATCAAGGTATCAATTGGAAACAAGACAAATACCTCTTTTAGTTGCTCTGCATTTGGACTAAAGAGGTATTGCAGCTGATCCTTGGTACTTTGATACTCATCCTCATGCTCAGAAGCAAGCATGACTAGTTTTGGCTTCTCCCTTGGCTCCAATGAAGCCAAGTACTTGATTGGGCAAGGTCGATTCGTGAAGTTTGCCCATTGCTCTCCTCAAACTCAACTCCAAAAATGGAGTCTTCCTACAGACCTTCTTGGATGGATGGTGTGAGAGAGATGATGACTTTCTCTTGCTCTTTCCCTTCCTTCTCCTGTGAAGAACATGAAATATTCATATCTTCCAATCTTGGTTTCAAAGGGCTGCTATGAAGTACATGCTGCTGCAATTGAATGCTCTCCTTCATGGCAACATGCTCATGTGCTTGAAAGGTGGATGATGGAGGAGAAAATGATGTGATCTCCATGGGCTCCTCTCCATCAAAGCAATCCTCCAAGTCAGACAGATAATATACCTCCTTGTTGTCCTGCTGCATGTGCTCAACCTCCTCCATGGTGTCCTCTTGATCTGCAACTTGCTCACCATGGTTCCCCTCATCCTCAAACATGAAGTTTGAAAGATCAAACTATTCTTCAACATTGGAGCTCAAGGGGATGAAGTGGGAGGAAAAATTGAAGGTTCTTTTGCGGCCTTCTTTGTGCTTGAAGCCTCTAAAACTGTATGGTTCTCCTCGATATCCAGAATGCATGCCTCCTTTTTGGATTTGGAGTAACTTCTTCTTCCCTCTCTTGGACTGGTTGTGTAGCTTGAATTGGATCAACATTCTCTTCAAATAAAGTGCCATCATGGACACTACATTTAGAACAAATAAACTGCTGATCTTCTTGTTCCACTGCTGCTACAAAATCAGCCTTGGCCACCATTGGCTCTTCAACCTTGACCTCCTCTGGTTTAACCAAAAGGGGATCTTTTTAATCCCAAATTTGAGAGCCAAGCTTACCAAGCTTTTGATCTTTTCTTCTCTGTTTGACTCTTCTTCCCGCTGATTTCCTTGACTGGTTGTCTGATTGTTTTCTCCCCAACATGGATTTGGGGATGCAAGAGGAGTGGTGGGTTGGGTTACAACAGATTTTTCAATTGCTTGTGGTGGTGGGGAAGGTATTGTTGTTGGCTCTTGTGGAGGGGACTTGGATTTGGAGAGAAAAGGGCAGATCACATGCTGTAGAAGGTATTGATGATGTTCGTATTATGTTAAGTAATAATACCAAGCTGCTTGTCAAACTTGTTAGATTTGAACCTAACATGAATAAGAATTTGTTAACTATCACTCAACTAACTGATAATCCTAACATCTTTGTAAACTTTTTGGAAACCAATGTATTGTGTTTGACATCAAGCAAAATAAGGTTGTTTCCTTGGGAATTGGGCATGATGGGACTGGTCTATGTAGACTTGTTGATCTTGCCATGGTTAACTTACATGTCTTAGTTGTGGAAGGCAATACCAATGTTTTATGGCACGAAAGATGTGGACCTTTAGTATCTAGCTTGCCTTCATAGAGCCAACATGGTTATTGGTTTGCCTCCTATCTAGGAAAATAAAGATGTGTGTTGGTTGTTTTGCAGGAAAACAAGTGGAAGCCTTTTCCCACTGAAGGTGCTTGGCATGCAAAGGGGCTCTTGGATCTTGTGCATGCAAATCTATGTGAGCCATCGTGGAAGACTCCCACAGTCCTTGGTGCACGTTATTTTCTCTTGCTGGTGGATGATCATTCTTGGAAAATGTGGGTCTATTTTTTGAAGAAGTTTGATTGCTTTGTTTCTTTTATCAAGTTTAAGGCCTTGGTGGAGAATAAAACCAGCCGGCGGTTCAAGACTTTGAGATCCGATAATGGGGGTGAGTTCATCTCTAAACAATTCACATATTTTTGTAGTAAAGAAGGGATTCAACACCAGTTGTCAACTCCTTATACCCCACAGCTGAATGGGGTGGTAGAATGACGGAACAAAACCATCATGGAGATGGCAAGGTGCATGATGCACAGTCGAGCAGTGCCATATAAGTACCAGGGAGAAGCTGTTAACACAATTGTATATATTCTCAATTGGAGTCCTTGTAAAGCTTTGCAGGACATCACATTGGAAGAGGCTTGGTCCACAATCAAACCAGAGATAATAACATTTCGTGTTTTTGGTTCAGCTGCTTATACTTTGGTTCTTGTAAGTATGAGGAGTAAGTTAGATTCCTAATTTTCTAGATTTTTTTTTGCTGGTTATAGTGATCAATATAAAGCTTATAGATTGAATGATACTTCCACTAATAAAATAATTGTTAGTTGGGATGTTAATGTAAAAGAAACAGTCTTTCTTTGGTTGTAATCAACCAGGGGACCAGTAAGGGGGCAACGATCAACAAGGGGTAATAACAAAGTTTGGTATTCTTTCCTTGCCCGATCATGAATTTGGTTCTTCTCATACTCCTCCACAAACTCCAGGACACAATGTGGCACTCTCCTGCGCGACTTTTGAGTGTCCAGGAAAGCAACTTGCATTGGTTTCTCCTCCGGAACTTCTGTTGGTTTTTCTTCCAGAAGCACCACAACCAAATACCACATCCTTAGTTCAGCGGTGGCCTAAGTGGTTTTATTCCACTATTTAGGATTTGAGGAAGGAAGAATTGCCTCCTCTCTTAGATGGAAGGTCTCGACGAACTGGTAAGCAGATTGATTATTCCGAGCACGCTTAGTTTTCTCTTTCTTCTGATCTTCTTCATATTCATGAGCCACATAAATTCTTTGAAGCACGAGGCATACCGGAATGGGAAACTGCCATGCAACTAGAGTATGATGGCTTGATTAAAAATAATACCTAGAAGTTGGTACCCTTGCCTCCAGGGAAACATCCCATTGGTTGTAAATGGGTGTATAAAATCAAGTGTAAAGCAGATGGTACTTTGGATAAGTACAAAGTTCGACTCGTTGCGAAAGGATTTTCGCA
This sequence comes from Taxus wallichiana var. yunnanensis, assembly GCA_018340775.1. Lineage (NCBI taxonomy): Eukaryota > Viridiplantae > Streptophyta > Pinopsida > Cupressales > Taxaceae > Taxus > Taxus wallichiana. Next base: position 848,976,827 of record CM031242.1, on the reverse strand, counting down.
ACAGGAGGGGATAGATTATGAGGAGACTTTTGCTCCTACTACGAAGATGGTCACTTTTCGACTTCTTCTTTCTTTTGTAGCTTAGTTTGGTTGGAAAGTATATCAAATGGATGTCAAAAGTGCTTTCTTGAATGGGGATTTGGAGGAAGAAGTGTATATGACACAACCTAAGGGTTTTCGGGCTTGTGGTCGTGAACATCTGGTATGCAGATTGATTAAGTCCCTATATGGACTTAAGCAGACTCCTCGAGCTGGTACATCAAAATAGATAAACATCTCAGAGATTCAAGTTTCACACGAAGTCATTTTGATCCGAATCTCTATGTCAAAAGCAATGGTGATGACTTTTTGATTCTTATTGTTTATTTTGATGATCTTGTCATCACAGGAAGTGGAGATGTTGCAATTCATCAAGTAAGATCAGATTTATGTGCGGCTTTTGACACGACTGATGTAGGCCTCCTTCACTATTGTCTTGGCGTTGAAGTTTGGCAACACAATCACTTGATTTTCATTTCTCAAGTTAAGTATGCCACAAAGTTGTTACAGAAATTTCAGATGAATGATTGTAATTATTCTACACCTATGGAGGTTGGGCTGAAAATCTCAGCACATGATGATTCACCATCGGTCGATGAATGATTACATAGACAGTTGATGGGTAGCTTGATCTATCTAACAACTACACAACTAGATCTTTGTTTTACTGTTAGCTATCTATCTCGGTTTTTATCTAAACCAAAACTCATTCACTGGGGAGCAACATAACGAGTTCTAAGATATGTCAAAGGAACTCTCGACTTTGGCTATCTATATCAGAGAGTTGCATATTTCAGATTGATTGGCTATACCGACTCTGATTGGGGAGGATTTGTAGATACGCGACAATCTACCACTGGATATATCTTCTGTTTTGGTTCAGGAGTTGTTTCTTGGCAGAGTAAACTTCAGCCTATTGTTACCATATCTTCTACTGAAGCGGAATACAAGGCTGCTGTCAGTGCCAGTTGTGAAGCAGTATGGCTTCGTCGTATTCTGACTAATTTTCAGTTTCCCCAGGCTATTGCTACACCTCTTTCACTCTTTTCATAATCAAGGTGTTCTAAAGATGGTGAAGAATCCTGTCTATCATGCTTACACTAAACATATTGAGATTCATAATCACTATATTTGCCAGTTGGTTGATTCCAGTGATATCTCTCTTTGTTTTTGTCCTCCTTCGGATCAGGCTGTTGATGTAATGACCAAACCTCGTGGTCCATTGTTGTTTGTCAAGTTTAGAGATAAACTTGGTGTTGTTTCAAGGTTAGTCACTAAGGGGGGGTGTTGAATATATAATTAACCATACGGTTATGGACAGTTAATAACTACCCCTCCTAGAATAAATACACTGCCTGTTATCATTTGAACAGTGCAGTTTTTCCTTCTCGTGTTTCTCTCTGCTTCTCCTTCGACTAACACATACTGTATTGAGAGTGTAGTTGTAGCTTTTGAGTCTCCATAGCATAGCCCCTACAGCCTCTAGGATCTGAAATGGCAATTTAAACATCTCCAAATCAAATTCTGCTACATGATCTAATTTATGGTCATTGATAAATCATAAAACTAGGGCCAAATCCATTGCCTTTGCACTGGCACTAAATGACCACTAATTATTTCAGAGCAAGCAAGATCGTGATAAGCTAGATATGAGAGATGCTATGTACATGGGCTGGGAAGTAGAGTTTATATAAAAACTGAGGGTTGGTGTCACAAGTAATAAAGCAGTGTGTTGATTGGATGTCAAGAGGTTCGGTCCTCAAAAAGATTAGAGGTTTGACAAAAATCCTCAAGTTTGGGCCAAACCTTGTAACTATAATGTTTTCTAAATTAAAAAATTAAACCTATTGTCTGGCTTTTACCTAAGTTACTGCCATTAATTTTTTTCTCTCTGTCGCCTATGTGACTGGTGTATCTTTACTGACTGTCTTGAGTAATCTCTGTTTCATGATAGGCTCTGCCTACACAGTTGTAAGCTTGTGATTCTTATAGTAACAAGAAATTGCTTGATCTTGTTGTCAATGTTTGTGATATGATCTTTTCAGATGTTCCTACCTCATATCGAGGGGACCAGATTTTCTGGTGTGACTGGAAATGCCCATATACTATTTTCTAATTTCTCAGGGAGTTCCTATGCCCTCTTTTGTCCATAGTTATCCTTCAGAATTAAGTTTTTTGAAGAGGGTTGCATGCTAGTTTCTATAACTTGCCTTGGATGTTAATGACAGTCTTCCAAACATATGCATCTCATATGAAATGTACTCTTGGTAGGTTGAGGGACATTGCTATTGTGCCAAGTAAAAATTCTGGTTAATGGGTCCTTTTGTTTGTATGTGCCACGGTGTCCGCTACAAGTACGCATGTAGTGCAGTAATGATTGTTAAATTTGATTCTTTTTCATGATAAAAAATGGGCATGCAAAAATAATACCAGTACTGGGATACTAGCTAGTGGAGCTAACATTAAGTACTAGAATACATTACTACTTTAATCCTTAAAACGTGTGATCCAAATGTGCACATATTAAATAGTTCAGAAAGTATGAACAGTTTATATTAGGCACTGATGAAAATAATTTAGTCCAAGAAGCATAACGTAGATGTTGCATGTGTTTTTATTGTATTTCGTTTTATATTTTGGGTTTTGATCAGGATCCATTCTAATTGTGGGTGGTGAATGCACAGTGGAACCTGTGAAGGGGACATCTCTGTAATTGAAGTGAGCAAAATGCGTCTATTTCGGAGAGTTAAAAGAGCACATATAGCCTTTGTTACTTCACTTGATTTTTCACAGGATTCAAGGTATGGTTCTGGAGGCACACCTTTTTCCTTAAAGGTGTGCATATTTTCAAAATCTTCTTTACAATCAATGGACATAAGCTTGATATTACAAACTATGTATCATGATGACATCAAAAGTTGATTTCTTGCCTGTTGAAGGTTATAGCTTATTTCTTTTTCCTTTATTTAGCATTATATTTTCTTACAAAATCTTGATGTTTTTAAAATTGTACTTATCTATTGGTGTCTAACTGATATTCTTACACGTAGTAGTATATATATCCATTGAAGGCCATGTAAATATTCTTAGACTCGATGCATGTATGGCAGAGTGTTGCTTTCTGCTTCTGGTGTTCTAACTTCTAAGTGCACGAGTGACTAGAATTCAGGAACAAAAACAAAAAGGTGGGCTTTTGCCTTGATTCTTTTAGATTATTTCCCTTGTACTGGTTGCTTCAAGCATTTAGCGAAGCTTTTTACAAAGTCAAGTCCTGGTATCGCTGGCATTGTGAGTCAATAATTTATATCTGTTTTGCAGATGGAAATCTACTTTTCTTGCTTATCACTGTTATTCTTGCCATATTGGCATTTTTCATTGTGAAGAACAGAGGATTTTAGAGATAAATGATGGATCAAACTTGTGCTCTCAGATTTCAATTTGGAAAAGAAAATGCTCTGGTGACCAAGGAACTAGAATATGAAGGTCAGGCATATGATGATCATTGTAATGGGAAAATGAATGAGTATATTAAATGGAGGTTTTGTAAAGCTTCTCCGTTTTTACCTTGTAGCAATGTAGACAAACAACAGTGAGCAGAAGTGACAAAATAAGATGCTTATTGATGAGTTTTAGTAAAATTCCTTCTTTAAGAAAGGAAAATATTAATAATGGAGATTTAATGGGAAGTATATGACGGGGTTTTTGTGCACCCCAATTGTAAATATATGCCCTTCCATTGGTTAGAAGTATGGCATAGAAATAAGAGCATGATTTTATTTTAAAAACAAAGAGCTTCTCGATGGAATGTTTTAATAAGAGGGTCCCTTTCATGCCACATATATTTTTTTTTTTTTGGATTTTTTTTAAGGTTGCTTTCTCGTGTTTTCTACTTACCTATTACCATGGAAATTATGGCGGGGCAATGATATATCGTAAGGGATGTCACACTAGATAATGATAGGTACATGGGTTTTTCCTCTATTTTCTCTTTTTGCAAGCTATGGTTTCAACACCCTTTTTACTTGATTTTGCCTTTAAATCCCATCCATGAACAAGAATCTGCTTCGTGGGAAATTTTGGCCCAAGAAAAGGCCTTAAATTCTTCGCAAGAAAATGTTTGTCCATTTTGCTAGACCAAGTTGTTTTGCCTTTTTAGGTGTAATTTTGGTTGGAAATCGATGCTTCTCTTTTATTTCACATATTATTGGCATAATTTCTAAGAGAGCACACTTGATGGATTAGAGGATTTGTATTATATCAAGAATTTCATCTTTAAAAACTTGTATTATGATGACAAGTTTGTCCTGAAGTGACGTGGGTTATATGTATTGACACTCTGTACAAACTTCAAATGAATTGTAACTTGGTTGGAGAGATGTTTCATATTGACACCTTGTACAAACTTCAAATGAATTGTAACTTGGTTGGAGAGATCTTTTGGTGTTGGAGATTAGAGGAACAAAAGTTTGAGTTTGGAACCTTTGGATTGGTGTCACCACAAAGGTAGATATTTACAAGATTATCGACCACCAGAATGAGTTCCCATGAGTTGGTGGATATAAACAAGCTGCTCCAAATAAAAAAAGAGTTGTCCAAGATATCTTGCCAAGAGGTCCCCCTACCTCTAAATTCCATTTAGTAGAATACTATGTGCGACAACCTCTTAGTGTGTCATGAACTTTTTGTTAATCAAGTGAACCATGTTGACAAAATTGTAGGGCATTACATGACTTGAATGTAGACATCCTAGGGAACATGTTTACTATATAATTACATCAACAACAATCATTGCTAGATAAAAAGATGCCCCAACAAGGAAGATGCACTCCATCATCTTAACACCAATAGAGATGGGCTCACCCATATCCTAAACATCAAGGGTGTGCTCCAACTTCCTCTAACATTAACTCGGGCCTTGCCATCACCACATACACAATTTTAGGGCCATCAAAACCAACAATGTTGGGGCTCTCCACAAAACAAAGGGGATCTCAAGGAGGCTACTAGTCTCGAAGATTAGGATTGAGACAACAACCCATTGTCTGTTGTTCATGTGAAATAAACATTGTAATAGTATTTTCACACAATACATAGGGATATATATATTGTGTGCGTTACAAATTCTTAGGACGACACAATATAGATGATTGTTCAACATTGGAAGAGCAGACAAATGATAAGAAAACATGCAACATCAATACGACTGAACAACTTGGGAAAAATAATATGCACACATACATACGGTGACAATAATGCAACCTAGAGAGCAAGGAATCAATCCACCGAAGACGCCAACTTAACCTAGGTTCTGGATATTTTAGGAAGGTAGATATCTAGACCCAATGCATTAGGAGATGTTGATTAATGAAGTTGTTGGATTGATGAAGTCCATTAAGAATAGGGATGCAAGAATGCTAAATGTTGCAAACATGAAAGCACACATGTAGGAAAATTATGTATATTCTTCAAAAAGGTGTTGTGATGGGTTTTACCGACTTATTAAAAATGATAAAGGTGTTGCACAATTAAGACAATAAAAAACTGCAAAAATTCAAAAAAATATGTTGGAGAACAAAACTAAGGGACAAGATAAAACAAATAAAATGGTCTCGGTATGTGAAAACAAGGAAATCATGAGATGTGGATGCGAGGATGGACATAATTCTTGCAGGGTATGAGATCCCAAATGTTGTCTTTGATTTCAGAAGTACATCTAATATGATGCTACATTAAATTGAGAAGCCATTAACAAACCCATGTTGAAATATGATTTGGTCACACAATCTTGTAGACTATGGATGAGTAGATCCAATTAGAAGATTTTGAATATATAGTTAGAGGTACAATTCTTGAGGAGATCTGTTAGTGATTGACATGAGAAAAAATCAGAAGTAATATTGATGCAATCGTGGTTAGGGAATTAACAAATAATACCATGCAACCCACATATTTTCAAAATAAGATCTCATAGAAGCAAGACCACTACACAAATCATAAAAAATAGTGAAAGCTTCTTTTATTAATGAGGAAAAAATTACATACTTAGGCATAACCTATTACAGTCCCGTTATAGCCTTACAATGAAGACTCTATATAAATTCCCTAAATGGAATTCAATTCACTATCGGTTCAACTTATCTTTTTGTAGGTAATCACTCATGGGGGCGTCTTCATCTGATTAAAACATAAAATGTCACATGGACATCTAGTTAGCGAAGAGCCGAATCAAGATCGACATGTTAGAGTCACAACTATGTCGATGTTGACATGCATGCAAGTATACAAGATCCACAAGGCACACCATTGCAAAACATCAATAAGGGGCGAAACTTCATAATGTGCATGCACAATGGCACATAGTTCCCACACAAAAGCTCCTAAAGCACAACTCAAAAGGCCATGCAAAACCTAAACTCTTCATGCATTGTCTTCCCTTATTCCAAATAATACTATGCATAAAATTGTGCAAGTTCATGTAAAGCTAGACAAGATTGTGCAAACTTTGGTTATTTTAGCTTTGTTTGGTGATGCAAGCTTATAAGTGAAATAGATGCTTCTGCATCATACACCTCGGGTAAGAAGAAACATGAGCCTCTACTCATACAAGATTTATAAGGTCTTCAATAGATCAACCAAGCTTAGCAATCTCAATTGCACTAAGGCACGATGAAAATAAATAAATAGTGATTGGTCTCTCATTAACATATATTTGAGTGAATGGGAAAAGTAAATAGATATTGGTTTATCACTCCAACCACAAACCTATCACCAACACAAACAAAAATTGGGCTCCAACGATATGATCCACTCAAAGTCATTGCTACATAAAGACTAACCCCTTACCAAATTTGGGAATAATATGGAGATAATGCATAATATATTAAGAATATATAACAAAGAAGTGATCCATATCACACCATAAATAGTGACCCACATATATGTCGTGTTGGTGGCTCACCATAAATACTGGCTCACATATATGTTGTGTTGGTGGCTAATGAAACTTAATTAGGTCAACGAGGACTATTTTTGGTCGCATATAAGACCAAGGTTCTACTAATAAACCTTGCGATCAAGGAAAATTATAGGGTTAGACAGACAACTTGTAGAATCTTGATAAAGATGACTAAAGACAAGGGTTCTCAGGTGTTCTCTACTATGGTCATGGAAATGTATTGTCACACCATCCACAAGTTTAAATGGGTGCTCTTGGAGATCATTGATATCATGCATCCCACAATCTAAAGGAATTTGGATTTCAATTCACATAATTTATGGCCAATGAAATCAAGATAAGTATGAAAAAGGTATTAGATGCCTCACTCGTAAATTTCAATACCTCAAGACCACTTACTAAAATTAGGGTTTCATGTGCACCTTACCTCAAAATGGAAACTATGATATCTCAGACCTTGTTTTTTTTTGTTTCATTCATCGTAAATTGTGTTGGAATGTACAATTAACAACAAACACATTTCATGAACACTTCACATGATCAAACCCAACATGAGACTTGACAAGACAACGAATTGACAAACATGACGACTCGAGGACGTAATTGGTACCACTACCAAGCACACCTAATAATCATAGAAGTAACTAGGAAACACAAAACATGCATAATTTTTGATAAAAATAAGCATGTTATGCCCAATAATCAATACAACATGAAACAAACAACGTCAACATAAATACTCAAACAATGCCATCATCATGTAAAAACACAACAAAATATCCATAATAATGCACATGTGAAATGCTCAAGTAATGTGAAAACATGTATAAGCAATCTAAAGTAACTTTATACTATTAAGTAATTAATATAGATATATACGAAATGAAAATTCGTGTTAGATGCCCCTATAATGGGCATAGTTGCCCCACAAGTGTTTGATAATATTAAGCCACAAAGTATGTGTGTATATGTGAAAATGTCTAACATGTATGTCTTGCATCTAAACTCATGGTAATTATCAAAAGCATGTGCATAAAATAGATATGTAAATGCTAAGAGCAAGACAAATTACAATGTCCGAGTATATGTACTAATAAAGCAAGCCATAAATAGGTCCCAACTTTGTTTTTATTGAATATATGAATGTTTTTGCATCATATGAATATCTGAATGTTTTTGTTTTATCTTGAATATTTGAATGTTTTTGTACCTTCTTGGAATATTGTAACAAACAAGCATTAGCCAACCAAACAAGGCTAAGTGTAAAAGGTTGCAACAATGACAAAAATGGGAGTGTCTCGGAAATCGATAACACATATAAAAGCATAGTGTGAATAAAGATGTAATATCAAATCAATTTTAAGAGAGTGTGGGCAAGTGATACACCTCTATTGGCATGTAAAATTTATAGGCATTTTAGTTGACAACCCCAATGATTTGTTTTGTCACCTCTCGAGAAGTTGGTCAAAATTGTCTATAATGAAGCATCAACTTGTGTGGAAGGTTTCAGGAGTCTTAAGAGGTTTCAGGAACCAAAACCACATCCATTGGAAACATTTTTGAGTCTATTGCATTATGATATTTTAGAGTAAGATTGTGGAAGGGTTGGGAACAAAAACCTTTCATGAACTAAGTTGTCTAGGTCTTAATGGAGTATCAACTTGAACTGAAGGTTTTAGGAGCTTTGGGTGGATCTATAAGCCCTTTTAGTAGTCAAAAGATGGCTTATGGAGTTCCTTACATGGTCCTGACATTGGTTTTGATCTAGGTCATTGTACTTTTTCTCAATAGCACAAAACCGTATGTTGCCTTGTTATAGCTACTTGGGCCATTTTTAGGTTTTTTTCTCAAAACCTAAAATGAAAGGATTTTTAGCTCTTGAAAATAGTGGAAACGGATTCAGTGAGTGTTTCTAAGTGAAATCCTATATTATACTCCCTTGGAACTCAAAATTTTGGTCTTGGACCCAACAAGTGCAATTTATGTTATGTTTCTTCGTTGAGTTGCTAATATTAGCAACTTGAGTGCCTTAGGCGCACTTTAAACACCTCCCATACAAAAGTGGTGCATTTTGGAATTTCTTGTACATTTCAAAAGTGCACCTCATTATGATTAGTCAATCTCAACTTAAAACCATAATGAAAAGTGCAACTTGGGTGAAAGAGGAATACTTGTTGACTTGTGTTGACCATGCACTCTCCAAAACTTCATAAGCACACTTTGAAACCCTCTCATGAAAAGATGACATTTTTGGAATGTCTCATGCATTCCAAAAGTGTGCCCAATCTCCTTGAGGCACACTTTTGACTTCCTCTTTGCATGGGGCGCATTTTTCCACTTGCCCATGCAAACATCTTCCACCATACACTTTAAGTGACTTTTCAAATTTTTGTCTTCCCTCCATGGAAGCTCTACAATCATATAAGCAAAAAGGTAACTAAAAAACATAACACAAGTTCATTTTTTCCTTCAACCTCCATTAAAACCAGCTGGATGCCCTAATTATGCTCAAACAAGATTTGCTCTTATCTTGAGTTCCCAGGGTTAAATCCTCTAAAAACTTTGCACACTTGCTCCTTTCAAAAATGCCTTCAAGCTAATATATGATACTTGGGCTGTAATAAAATAATTTTTTTATCTCCCCACTTGAGGGTTGCTGCTAGAAAAAACCATTGTTTGTCCTAGTTCTTAAAAAAAAATCTATTTTTATATCTTGTGATTCCCAAAGCCAAATTCCACGAATTTTTTCCCATCATCTCCCCTTCAAAACGCCTTCACTTTGACCCATTTCTCATTTTATGGAGTGAAATGATTCATTAGATGTGATTTGATTCATTTTGGCTTACAAACCCCATTGAAACCAACAATTTGTGCTCAAAACCCTTTTTCCATTTTCTTGTTAATTCCCACAAAGGGATTGTCCCAAATTCGAGCATGATTTCAATTCCTCAATACATTTCATTTGAATCCATACATGCTTTGTTTTATTAAGAATTTATCGTGGATTGATCAAATTCACATTTCAGTTGGACCTCATTAAAACTAAGCCATTTGTGCCCAAAATCCATTTTCACCTTTCTCATTGATTCCAACAGAGGAATTGTCTCAAATTCGAACTTAACTTCTCTTCCGCCATACCTTTCATTTGAATCCATGAATGCATAATTTCCTTGAGTATTGTTCCCAAATTAATCAAATCCATGTTTCAGCTGTAAACTTCATTGAAATCCCATTGAAACATTCAAAACTTGAAATCTTGCCTTGTTAAGTGCTAGATCTCCCCGCGATACCCTTGTGCAAATTGTACCGAACATAAATTTCAAGCACGAATGCTACGAACCAATTTCCATCTTGGTCACTGAACATCCAAAAATATGGTATAATAATGTTGATCATATAGACTTCAAAGGCATGCAGAGACAGATGGAGGAAGGAACCAAGAGCGTACTAGTAGATAAGATCTTCACTAGTGGTTTGTATCGGGATGTGAGTTTCGATTGTCCCTTCAATATATTGATCTCATTTGCACCTGTGCTCATAATTATGAACTTGACAATCATACCATAACTACAAATGATGGTTCCATTATGGCCATCCTAACTCCTCAAGGAATCTTCAAATGCCTTGACATTCCGCGATCAAGAAATGTGGTCATTCTAAGTAAGGAAGATGCGTTGGTCGATTAGAAGAGGCAAGAATCATGTTTTTAGGGTTTGATAATTGGTCATTGGATGAAATCCTTTTGAAATTATGCCCGTCTTCCTAAGACCTTCCTCGCTTTGATTTCATCAAAAACGTCTTAGAATGTATAGTCATGTTGAACCATATGATGGGAGAAGAATCTACCAAAGACTTCCACCCATGGATGGTTCAATTCATTATGATCATGACAGAGGGAACTCATAGGATGGATTGGGGCCACCCCGCATTCACAAGTGATCACCTTGGAAATGACGAAGAAGATTACCATGACTTCTTACCTAGTGTATGCCATTGCATCCTTGCGCAGAGTTGGTCGACTGTCCTCCATGAAGAATCTCTCGCAGGAGTGCTAGTATATCAATTTTATCCTCAACTCACCTTTCATGAGTATAAAAGGCATTTCACCGAGTCAATGATGCCTTCTCAATGTTGGTCGTTAGGAAAATGGAGGGCAATGTGAATGAAAGGTTGTTAAGACAAACACATGATATGGTTGCAAAATATGGAAGTTATCTCATCCAGTTAAAATCTTTCTCATATATTCAGGTTAGTGGTTTCAATGATGCTCATTTGTGGCTTGTGTGGTGCCTAGGTGACAAGATCGTGCTCATTGAACTATGTTGGCATTTGTGCTGAGTACACCTCAAATGTAAAGAAATGAAAATCAAGGGAATTCTCTTCCCAATCCATTTGGGGATATAGTCATGCAAATCCATGACGAGATGGTCAGAATATTGAGGCTTCCTTGGAATCATTCAATTTGCTGGTTTACACCACTTGGTAGTTGTTTGATAGTAACCCCATATGGTAATAGAAAATAAAAGGCTATTTCTCTATCACCGTTCTGAAATTGAGTATTATTGGGAAGATCATGTAGATGAGTTTGAAGTATGACAAAGAGACTTCATGAGGATAACAACTTAACATACGAGGGATTACTCGCCAAGAGTGGGTAATTGAAGGTTTGATTGACGGTTTCAATGACATGTAAGAGCTTGAATTCATGGAGTCAATTTGACACAGCCTTTTTACTCCCACAAATTAGTTAGTGGTAGAAACTACAAATGTTTTAGTTCAAATAGTCGTCATGCTCCAAAGAAAAAAAAATGGTTTCTCAAGAAAGTAGTCGAGTTCACTACTCAGTAGAGGATCATCAAGCAACATCATCTTCCTACTGGAAACTTGAAAGACCTATGAACAAGGTTTATGTAAAGGATTTAAGTGTCATAAGGGATGAAGGTACTTCTACTGAAGTGTGAGTTCCTCAGTAGGTCTCATATCCACTTTCTCAGCTTGAGTTTTCTCGTAGGAAGTTTCGTATCACAAGGAAAAATAAGCCTAGGTCTCCCAAACCACAAGAGTTCATTATGTGACCATCCAAGAGTCATCCAAGGCCTTTTGAACACCCTGTTCATGCCCAACATCATTCCCTTGCAACCTCCTTTCTGTCTCACTCTAGTGTCATTAGAGAACCAAAAAAATGCTGAGGACCAGGAAACTGGGATGAAAGCTGTGATTATTTTATTGATCTAAAATAATAGATTACAAGCATATTATTACAAGTAGATTACATAGAATGAAATAGTTAGAATACTTATAGGCATTGAACAACTGAATAAGGACAACCAAGAGGTTTTATAGGTTACAACAACCCAACCAAAAGATATACATAAATATACAAAATAAAAAAATATGGTTTTAACCATATAACAATATTAATAACCAATATTTACCGTAGTAACTACTAACTTTTTACTAACAATGAATGTGACAAATTATTACTTATGGCAAATAATAAATGTAAAATTACCTACATACAAGGTTTTACCTAACATTCCCCCCTTAAATTTACATTGCCTCAACGGATGAGGAGAGGAGTTCTCTGAATAACTCGAATTTGTCACGTGCAAGTGACTTCGTGAAAATATATGCTCGCCATTGAGTTGTTCGAAAAAACTGAAGTTGTGTATTATGTTTCAAGACATGCTTGCGTATGAAATTAATGAAACCAAAATGTTGGAATCTAGTCCTCTTACCTTATGCGCACGACATTACCCAATATGTTGCGCACAAATTTCCCTACCTCCGCGTTGACATATCACACTTAGTTGAAAAAGGCGCATTCACCCGAAGTGTAGGAGGTATCTAGGTCATATCATAGCTTAACAAGAATGAATTGAGTGGTTAATTCAATATTTCAATCAGTCTTGTATTCATAGTACATCAACATTAAAATAGAACCATGCATAGTCCAAACACATTACCCATGTATCTTAATTGCTGCTCAATTACAAGTCATACACCCATAAACACTGTTACTTACAAAATTATCACACACATATCTATCCCTCTAAATCTATTGCATTTCTTTCTATATCTAGAACATACCCTTTCATGGGTATTTATACTAGTGGGGACTTGCCCTTCACTAGTCTTACAAAAGCTAAGACTATCCTTTGAGTTTCCAACTTTAGTTAACTACCACATCTAGTTGGTTCACCAAAATTATCCCTTGCCATCTTGAACTTGTGTTGCATACTTACGATCCTCCACATAACATGCAACTAAATTTAGCCTTATCCAATCCCTCTATCCGCTTTATGCAGTCACCAAGAAATAAAGTCTAAGTCCACTCTTGGACTCATGTTTATCCTCATCCCTTTACTAATATGCATGTGCTTTTCTCGTATTTTTATCCCTTACCACTCATTCCTCTTCTTGATTTCTTCTGTGCACCCCTACTTTGTTCCTCTTGCGTGCATGTTTCCTTCTTCTCTCTCCTTGCATGGCTACTTCCTATGCGGTTCTCTTCTTTCCTCTCGCGCACGTCCATATACATATCCCTTGTGCACCTCCAAAGAATATACATGAATAAAGAATACTATATCCTCCAAGACTTGAAGAATAAAGAATGTGATAAACCCGAGTCCAACATCATCCTGTACTAATTTGGTTGTCTATCCTCGTACAACAATTATTGGATTTCTTCAAATAACTCCGACACATCATTTTGCAACAAGTCTTTATTTACTCATTACGTGTTCAATCTGTTAGGCGACTTTTTCAAAATGTGTACATAGTTGGTTGAACACTGAAGTGCCTTTGACCTCTATTGTTACCATTACACGTAGTTGATCAACTTGCTTTTTCAAATCCTCATGTGGTGATTCAAGCTCTGTTTCCTCGGTGCTAGTGAGCTTTCACAACTTTGTCAAGCGTTGTTTTATTTGTTCCCTTTGTATTTTGATCTCCTCGCTTATCGCTTTCGATTCTTCCATTATCCTGTTACATGAACATCTGTTTAATGAGTCATCATCTGTAATGTCCCTTTTTGGGGACAAAACTCAAGAATAAGGAATTAACACGAATCCCAATTATGTCAATTTTGATTTTCAAACCAGCAAACTGAAATTTAAACTCAGTTTAAATTAGTGATCAATTTTTCAGAACAATAGTACAAAAATGGATGAAAAACACCTCAAACTCTTCAAATAAACTTTCCAAAATATAAATATATATTTTAGGCATCAACCAAACCAGTTTCCAATATGAAATTTGATGGAAAACATTTCTACAAATTAATTAAAAATCAATGAAATACAACTCCAATAAAAATTATGAAATGAGGGTTTACAAACCCCAAACTTAACAAAGAATAGTAGATTCCAACTTTATGAAGTATGAGAAATCCAAATATGAAAAGAAATATGATTTCCATGTCCTAGAAGGCATCAAATTCCACACTAGGTTAAGTCGTCCCACCTAGGAGAGACTCAACAATACATGTGAATATCTAAAACTGTTTTCTCTTTATCCAAATTTGTAATATGCCTTCAAACCAAACAAGGTTGAAGGGTTTTCGTCCCCCAACCAGCCACAAGAAGGGTTTTCGTCCTTCTTGGAAGAGCCACACACTTGGATTTTTACCTAAGAGTGGAGAGAACAATGATCAACAACCCAAAAGTCCAATTTAAAGAAAATGTGCCAAAAGTAGATGCTCCAAATGAAGCCCTTCATCTCCTTTTATACCCCAACTTTGGCACCAAGGTCTACTTCATGCATGACCGACCTCATAAGACTTTTTAATTTAATCTTTCATTAGAATTTAACTATTTCCAAATAAAGAGGAAAAACATTAAAAAGAACATTAAAAATTAGAAAAGAAATGAAAAGGAAGTTCAATTCCTTTTCCCAACTCATTTCACTTTGTTGCTATGGAAAAGGAATGGTAAGAAGTCCAAAACCATGCTTTCATGTTGGAAAAGGAGACATTACTTCATCTAACTATGCCTCATATGTCGTTAGTCTTTCTTCTAGCCCTTTGGTGCACGCCTCGATGATCTGTGGTTTTTCATACAACCCCTTAAGTAATTTTCCAGATCTATGTGCTGCCGCCTCCAATTTTCTCGTTCTATCTTCACAACCTAAGAGCTTCTTATTGCACACGACGCAAATGTTTTCATTGTCACCCCTTGGCGTTTGGATCTTTCCCGCTCCTCCATTCCCTTGAATAAGAGATTCAATAGCTGGTTGAGTTCATCTATTTTTTTGTCTAGTATAAGTGAGTTGTCTTGCAGGAGCTTGGACTCATCACACATATACGCTCTGTAAGGGCTTTAAATTTTGTCTCAACGCGTGAGTATTTATCTCATAGACCCTTGTTCTCATGCTGAATTTTGCGCAATTGTCATTTTGTTTCCTCCATCTCCTCCTCCAGACTTGTTGCCCCCGTTCTATATAGTCTTGCCTCATTATTGTTTTGCAAGTTTTGTTGTACCACTTCTCCTGCAATCTTTAGCAATGCCTCACCGGCCTGGATCTCAGACATATTGTACGTAGTTGCAAGGTAAATAGGATCTCCTTCTTTGGATGGAACGGTATGAATGTTATCGCCAAACAATTCTATGAGTGGTTCCTCAGCGCATGCATCCACGGAAAAGGACAAGGCTTTTTGGAGTGCTTAGATGCCACTGTGTTTTTGATATTGTTCCTTTGGAACAAATCATAATCATTCTTCCCTTGTTGGTGTGGTGCGCATTGATTTCTTGCCGAGGTGTGGGTAGAGTTGTTTTAACTATTTTTCCTCCTTGGAGCCCTACTCTTGCTCCTATATTTTCTCTTTGCCTTTACTTGGTTGGGCGTCTTCCCCATGGCCACTTTTATTCCCATGATTTTCTCTGTTGCTTTCACTTCGTTCGCCCGTCCCTTACTCCTCTGGATTGTCCTCGACTTCCAACACTTCTTTTGACATGAAACACGTTAATGTTTTTAATTTTTTTTGAATTAAAGTTTTAAGATAACTAGAACTTACAAGAGGAAAGTTTAAACCGCATTTAAAAGTATCAAAGGAAAATTTGTGTTTAATCTTGATCTAATCTCAAAATGAGAGCGTTATATTTTTAAAATAGATGAATTTGAGATGGAGAAAGACAACTTTAGTTTTGCTAGGGGTTTTTCCACATGTTTTTGAAAGCACAGTTCACACCGTACCAAAATTTATTTGAGCTTTTAGTTCTTTCCATCACATCCTTGGGTGATTAACCCACCCTTTTATGGTGGCGGCCCGCTTATATATTGTGTCTCACAACCTTCTCGTGGCAATCTCGCTTTCTAACAATGTTGAAGATGGCTCCACAACGCATGTGGAAATCAAAGTGTACGACGAGGTAACGACCACGAATCCGTTCTTGATGTTATTATAGCTATTGAGTTTATTGATCATGTTGTTAAATATTATAGCAATTAATTGTTTGATAGCTTATTTTTATGGCCATATTCCTTCTAAATCCTTCCTACAAGGATGGATCAAGAACCATTAGGAATCTAGCGGTATCCAGGTCACTAGTATTCGCAACCACACCAAGGATTTTTATTTGTTTTCCTTTCGCGACCTTCTCGGGTTCAAGATTTGTTTTTGCACTCTACATGCTGGTCTCTAGGTAATACCTTGCTTGTGATTTCACGGTGGACACCTAATTTTAATCCCTCTAGTCATGTGTCACTTAGGATACCTATATGGGTTGAGCTGCCTAGCCTACCCATGCAGATTTGGTCCTTTTGAATGAGATATACCAGCCCATTAGCAAATTTATTTGTCAAGAACCTGAGCATTTCTTTCACTCTTGCCCTCATAAATGGATTTATGTGGAGGTTGATCTTGCCAAAAATTTATGAGACTAGATCGAAATTCAGGTTGGGTCCATGCGTTTTTCTCAGAAAATTGTCTACTTCAATCTCCCTAACATAGTTTTTAGGTTCAAGCTCCAGACCATTGCATCCGCGACTACCCACTTCTTGTGCATGCTAAACAAGCTGCCAACTCCCGCAGCCCCTAAGCCTAAAGCTGAATCGACGACTGACGCTTGGACTGCTATTGGTAACAAGAAGTCATCCGGGTCGAAATCCACTCCAATGATGACCCTGTCTTCTTCCAACCCACAACCGGAAAATGATAATAAACCCTAGACGTAACCAAGTTAAGAAGACCCAACACAACCTGTAGCTCAACCCTCACACAATCAATTTCTCTTTTTGCAGCAAAAATAGGGAACTAGGATTGTTTCTTCAACCTCTCTCTCAATGTCGCTCTCGTAGTCCACCTCACGAGGTGTCTACTGGGGCACGAGTTGAAAATGGGGCTGAACGTCACTTCATTCAGTCTGATCAACACAATTCAAACTAGTTCTTTGTGCAATCTAACATTTTTTGTTTTCTTGACTCTGGGATGGATTTCAGGATGGCCAAGGGGAGCTTCACACGAATGAACTCCGATAAATTTTATCTCATGGAATGTGCGAGGTCTCACAGAGTCCTCAAGAAAATACTCTGTGAATTTTTTTGTCAAATTATTGGTAATATTGATATTATTTGTTTACAAGAAGTTAAGATTATTGGTTTTATGCTTCAAACCACTTTAATGTGTATTGCTCCTGATTATAAACATGTTTATTCTATGCATACAAAGGTAAAAAGGGGTGTTTCTATCTCTATCTCTCCTAGATTTTCTGCTATGATTTCTTCCACGGGCATGATCCTAATAATTGACTGTGTGGATTATTTTGGAAATTAATGGTTTTTCTTTTGGTATTCTCAATCTCTATGCTTCTAATGATGGCATGGAAAGGATGACATTATGGCGATGGTTGGGGATAATTTACCTTTCTCCTATTGGTTGGTATGTAGAGACTTTAATATGGTTGAACATCTCAAGGATAAATTGGGGACTCTTCCCATGAGGTGGTGCATGGGGGAATGTGAGGTGTAGTTTTACTTCAAAATACATTGGGGTCTTTATGACCCCTTTTTCTTCGAGAGTGATTTCCCTTCTCAAAATTGGTTTACTTGGTCCAAATTCTGAGCAGGTCCTGACATGGTCATAAAAAGCTTGATCTTTTCATGATCTCACATCAACAAGATTTTGATTTGGAAAACAACGGGAATTCCTCGATCACCGTTTGGCTAGACATTATTTTGTTAGATCATATTCCCATCTCTTTCAAGGTGAAATGGAGTGGGACCCAATTCAAGGTGCCTAATAATCAATTCTATCTCAATGTCTCCTGTTGAGTCATGCAGATGTCATCTCTATCATTTCCAAAGCTTGGAATATGGCGCCATGTCCTCCTTATACTTGCTAATCGGATCAACCGGTGGAATGCCACCATTCAACATTTTGCAAGTTTCTCCGCCACTTTAGTAAGCATGTTGATCGAGTTCAAAAAGGGCGGATTCTCGCTCTTCATCAAGAGTTTCAGGGAGTCTCTACTCTGCTTGAAGCTCAACTCTTTGACACCCCTACCCAATTCCTTATAGCTAAACTTTGTCATCAACTTAAGGTTATTGAGAATCACAAGGCTAGAGGTGCCTAGATCTGAGCCAAAATTTATTGGTTTAAAGTGGGAGACAAAGCTTCCAAAAACTTCTCCAAATCCCTTCGGACTAAATTTTCCAGTGAACAAATTAAAGCTGTTCGTAGGGATCATGACGTTGTCACTAATCTCCGTGATAATTTTAATTCATGTGTGGATCATTATACTCTAGTTTTTCAGGCTCAGAACCCTCTAAGGAAAGTCAAAGTGCCTTACAACATTGTGTGAAGGTGGTTACTTGTAAGTCGTCTTCTCGGACAAAATATTGTGATGCTCCTCTGTCTCTAGATGAGCTCTACAATGCTTTACTTTATCTTGTTAATGATAAATATCCAGGTATTGATTGATTTTTGTGTCAATTATACATGTCTCGCATGGTCATGGTGGTTGGTAAGGATGTCTTTAAGGTTTACATGGAGGCCTTGCAGAATCATTCTCTTGGCAATTTTATCAACAAGGGCAATATCAAGTTTATTCCTAAAGTTGGGAATCCTAAGCTCATCACTAGTTGGTGGCCTATTACTGTTCTTAATGTGCCATATAAGATCTTGGCCAAAGCCCTACTCTCTCTATCGGTGGAATTCTTCCCGGGATTGTTTGCCTGGAAAACTAGTTTTGTTAAGGGAAGATATATTCTTGACAATCTTTTAGCTGTTTGGGAAGGTATGGAGTGGGCTAGAACTTCCTTACAACGGGTTATTTTTCTCAAAATTAATTTTGAGAAGGCTTATGCTTAGATTGAATGTCCCTTTATTCTTGCTATGCTCAAATCCTTGGGGTTCGACCCTTTTTTGTCAACATTGTTAAAAATTTATTTGTTGAAGCATCTTGCTCCACTATAAATGGACATCAATCAAAATCTACCGGTTATTCAAATCTATCAGGAAAGGGTGTCATCTTGCTCCTGCCCTTTTTGTTCTTGTAGTTGTCACCATTGGTTATCTTATTGCAGAACGAGTTGAGTGGGGACATATCCAGGGAATTTTCCTCCCTGATCATGCTTCTCAACTAATCAATGGGAATTTCACCGACGACTCTTTTCTTACCTTAAACGAAATGAGCAGAACATTAAAGAAGATTTTTTTATGTTTAGATACATTATGTAAAGCTTATGGTTCCAATGTCCAATTAGCCAAATCTCTTGGATTTAGGAAGATCTCTTGGCCTATGCCCGATTTGTTAGAAGTTTATCTTTGGAAACAGATTAATCATGGGGAAAGATTCAAATTCTTGGGAATCCCTTTTTCCCTCGATAGTGACTCTGCCACTCACCGGATTTTTTTCATTGACTGTGTGGGACAAAATGTTTAGCGTTGGATCTCTAAGATGCTTTATTAGGCCGGTAAATTCCAAGTTTGTACCAAAGTTTTAGCTGTCACCCAAGTGTATTATGCAGCTTTTTGGTGTCCTTCTGGGCTTCTTTTGGAAACCCGACCAAGCTTCTACATGATTATATTTGGTCTAATCATCATTAAGTTGGATTCCAACGGGTGGTTTGGGATTTTTCTACCCTCCCTTGTGACCAGGGTGGTATGGGAGTTATTGATGTCGATAGATAGAGCATTGCTCTTTGTGCCAAATGGGTTATTAGATATATATATATATAGCTAAGCTTGGAAAATTATATTAAGACATTGTATTTACTCGGTGCCCCATACGGTAAAATTTGATGGAAAAACATTGGATTACATACCCAAGGTTCATTTTAAGACCCCCTCCAAAAATTATTATAGAGTGGGTGGTGAATGCGCTAGAAAGCTATTCAAATTGTTGGTGAATCTTGAAAAGGAGGATTTCGAGACCGTGATGAATCCAAGTTTTTTACCTCTTTTAGTGTACGGTAACACATATTGGTTACCGGCCGGTAACAAATGTTAAATTATCATTTGGTAATAATTATTGGTTACTAGTCACTACACACTTTGTGTTGTCAATTGGTAACATGATTTTTTTGTTGGCTAGTAACATAAACGAGTTATCGTGCGACAAGTTCGTGGGCATTGCTGCCCAATAACACATTTCTGTACCGACCGATTTGTGTTTAAAGATTCGTAGGCGTATGGGATATCATACATCAACGCATTCACAATTTCGTTTAGTAACAACTTTAGGTATTGATGTTATCCGACAACACAAAGGGGTTGCCAGACGTCATTTAGCAGTGTTACCGCATGGTAGCCTATGAGTGTTTCCACCCGAATAACATGCCATTGTTACGGACGTTCTCGCTCCACGTTCCCGTCCTCGCCCAATGGGTCCCTTCCTTTCCGATATATATGCCTGTCCCCATTAATTTTGTCCCATTTACACTTGTAGGTTTCTCCAGACTAGATTTTTTCAAAGTGTCCTCCACTCTTGCAAACGGTGTGTTATATAATCGTAGTCCACTTCCATGATTAGCCACACGTGACATGACTATCTCTTCACATCAGAAGTACACGATACCCATACATGTATCTTCCAACACACCTTTTTCAAAAGATCAAGATTCAAGAATCATCAATCATGGCACCAAGAAAAAATTTGACTAGCACTTTGTCCTTTGTTTACAGAAACCTATTGTATGCACACATTACTTACAATCTTTGGAAGACCACGAAATTAAGAGTCAATCTGATTGGATTGGAAACTCAGGGTTCCATGTACTTCTTTACATGCCTCAGAAACCAAATTGTTAGAAAATTTAATGCATTTGTATAATATTTATGATGTCTCTTTCACAATTTCATTACCATCGCACCAATTTTTCATAAAAATAACCCCTGATGACATTCATCATGTAACATGGCTACCTTATTAAAACACATTGCCTTTATCCACAAAAACTATTCTACCTGATGAGAAAAAGAAAATTTTAGAGTCTTATTACAAGCTTTCTATTGATGCTAAGGTTAATACTCCCTCCAAAAGAGGGATTAACACATAATCAATCAAAGACTCCTTTCTCCTAAGAATGGTGGAATTTTCTAGCCTCTTGCAATGTTTTACAAGGAAGATACATTGAATTTCCTTAGTGGGTAGTGTACTACCTTCTTGAAACCCTTTCCGGTGTTAGATTTGATTGGTGTACATATATTTCAACAAGGATTCACTCTAACCTTGACAAAGCCATTGTGAATCCTAGTGTAGTTATTTCTTCTTCTTGTTTTATTCTTGCTTTCTATTATGAGGGTTTTCACGCACTAAAATCAACAACTATTCCAACTGCTTCCTTGATAATTGGTGACGAGAATATGGATAAATATGCAATGTTTATGGATTGATAATTGGTGAGTATTTTGTTTTAAAAGCATTTTATCTTGATTCTTTTCATAAAAATAATCATTTTTAAATCAATTTCTAAAAACATGTAATATGTTTTCAAACTTAGGGTTTCATGGACTTCAGTGTCAAAGCAAGTGAAACAATGGATCGACATGTTGTTGCACCATTCACTTTGTCACATAAACCCTTCGCAGGGGCGATCAAAAAGGGGTTTGGTGAGAACGTTATAGAGTTGATCTCACCACGACTAATGACTCTATGGTTTTCACTAACACCCAACAACCTAGAAGTAGAAGAAAACAAATGTGCAATTCTTTGAATCGTCCCACAACCAAGACAAAATGCATACTGAGGCTAATCTAGGTTTTAATTAATCCATAATTGAAAATTGTGTTAATTTTGATAAAATTTGTTTATAGACTAATGATAATTTGAGTCTTGACAATGACATATGTCATTTTCCTAATGTGCAACCTTGTCTCGACACATCACCTAGACACATGGTGTCTATTACTATAGACACTATTTACATTCCTGAGCAATAGGAGATTCAATTTACACAATTTCTTCGCCCTTCAAGTTCAGTATGAATAAATCATAGATTTAAATTTTATTTATATTAGTATTTATTTTAGGATTTTATCATTCAATTTAACTGGTTTTCCTTAAAATCGGGGCTTGTAATGCCACCACCCCCTTCCATCTAGTGCCACATTATGTTGATTATGGACAACAACATTCACAACGTAAGAAATCTATATTGATTTTATTCTTTTTAAGTGCTTAATGTTCTCTTGTTTGAATTCATAAATACAACATATTGATATTGTTAAATTATTGATGCTCATAGATTTTTTACAACCTCAATCTCATTTTCAAGAAGCCACCCCATTGCTCAGTGCTTAAGGAGTACACCACACCCACCTCCCCTTCCGCCTCATGGTAGGGGAAAGAGGATATTGTTCCCTGAGAGCAGGTTGACACACAATTACATAGCGCCAGAGTTCCCTAACTTTTCATTGGGCGGTGTGTAGAGTGCTAGAGGCACTTTTGTTTTAAATAATATAAATATGGATGGGGAGTATCTTGGTTTTGACAACCTTTACGACATGGCAATAGTAGGGAAACATAGCAAATATCTTATTCAGTCTACATAGAAAGAGCCGTTAGTGCCACAACATCAATCCACTTCAGATCCTCCTTCTCAATTTCCCAGAGGAAAATTCGGATGATGACAAAAATAAGATTTTTAGTTGACGTTCTTTTGGCTAATAAAACTACAACCCTTGTGACAGAAAATATTATTCTTGATATTAAAGAATTGAGGATATGGGAGATCGAGCAAAAGCTTTGATCAAATAAATTAACGAAAGATATCATAAATTTTCAAACAGGGAAAAGGGAATCTTGTTTTGTTAAAGAAGAATAACAATACATTGCGAAAGATTTTAAATGAGCATGGACTGGATCCCGATATTCTACCGAAGAATTTTTTTGATGAGGATTCTAATCTCATTCATTGCTAGTAGATGATTTTCCCTCAAATGGTTATTGAAATTGTAAGTGTAGACATGCATGCAAACCCACGATGTATTGTCTACTGCTGTGACCTCATCAATCGATAATGAGATAAAATTCACATTTTTGACCTTCTCTCTCAAATTAGTGATTTCAATTTCTGCCATACACTTTGCCATTTACCAAGCACTGATATCTGACGAATGTGTTGTTGAAATGTTTAGAAACCCATTAGATTGAAATAATATCTTATAATCAATGAAATCTGAAATAGGTCTGCCCTTTTTTAAAATGTGAAATATTGTTCGAATTGTATAAGTTTTTTCTTAAAGACTTGCATCAACAACTTTTGCAAATTTAGCCTTTATTGTTCCACCTTTCTCAACAAGGTCTTGAAGATGTTTATGATGATTGTCATATTCTACTGCATATCTCATATGTAAACAATCTTCCTCGATTTTCCATCTAGATGTTTTTATTATAGTTCCATCTTCTTTCTTTTTTGACTCATATACTTTCCCACAATGCTTCTCTATTGTGTCCAACTTCAATTGCATTTTGTGGTCTTTTCCTAGTTTCCAACTACATATAGTACATCTACATTCGATAGGAGTATCAATAGTGTTTTCTGGCTCAACAGTTCAATAAATGGATATTTGGCTGACCATTCAAATTTATAAGTCCTTCCTAAAGTCCACTTCCCACTCTTACGTTTCGATGTTTGTTTCTAGAATATTTATCTGAAGTTTGAGTTTGATGGCAATTAGGATTATCACTACTATCAATGTGAATTGAATTACTCGCTAATTATGAATTTCATCTGGCGTAAAGTCATTGGTAGGTTTTTCGCATTTGAAATAAATTGAGTTGCTTACTGCATCTTTCATTAAATCAACATATAAAGTAACATTAGCATAATAAGAGTCAAAATTACATGTTGGCATTGGTGTTACTGTGGATGACTGAAATATTTTGAAATGTCCATGTCACGTTTTATTTTTCCTTGAGATATTTTCTCATTTGCACTAGGGGCCATCGTATGGGTGATTTTGAAGTCTACACATGTGACAAAAATATAAAATTTTAAAATAAAATCTGTAAAAAATAAATTCAAGACATTGTAAAAATAAAGCTCATGCTACATGATAACATGGTAACATGACTTAAGCTACTGAACAAGGTTATGCGAACATGTTATCGGACCATCGCACAATTGTATACTTGTACGCCATCGAATGGTAACTCAAATACAAGTTATCGTCTGGTAACATGAGGTTGCTACTGTCCGACGCCAGTGCGGTCATAGGTTGTCGTGCGTAACAGCTTCTGCAAAAATGGCTTGTAGTTCAAACTTTTTTGTTTACCTTTTCGCTTATACCTTCACTTTCTAGATTATAATTTCAGCTTTTTCGCAGCTTATTTTCTTTTACCTTCGACTTCGACTCCATATCTCAAAATTAACGAATTTTGAAATTATATTGTATTACTACATTATGGAAAATTAATCCTATATATAATAGTATATTATAATATAAAGGAGAATATACCAACATTGGTCAGCCCTTAGTGGAAACAATAAGGCAAAATTAGGGTCAATTTTATTTAGGACCCGTAAAATTTTGACAAACGTGCTACCGTACGGTAGTAAAAAACTTTCCAATTTCAAAATTCCAAAATCTGAATATTCACCAATTTACAAATATTCACCCCTAAAATGAACCCCGTGTACATACCTTGATCATCACTAGAGTGCTAGACAAAATCATTGATACCTTTGTTGTGAAGAGTATCTTGAAAGACTTTGAAGTCAAGTTAAGATGTTGCCTCAATAGATTGGGGATGGCTTCCGCATCGGGCTCTCATTCAATGATCATAACATATGGTGGTCTCCAATATTTACCAAAGAAAATATCCCCTGGTTGAAGTTCTAGATATCAAGGTGCTTCAGATTGCTCATAAAGGCATCAACACCATTTGTGATTTTGTCTCTTGCGAGACCGACTTCCTTGGAACAAAATAAAACAAAGATTTAATTTGGTCAATTATAATCTTCCGCCTATGCTCAAAATTTAGGAGTTGATTCCTAATGTTATGCTTCACAAGTTGGGCTTGCAACCTCCTTCGTCTTAGTGGAGGGACTAGTGGTGGAATTTTGTTATTCCTTTTCTTAATTATGATTCTGGTGTGATATATAATCTTTTGTCTCCCTTATCTCTAGCCATCGACAAGCTTAATTCGCAATGGAGCTTGAACTCCTCTGCTTCCACTTGGCTTTGAAGGCTCAACAAGGCTTGGAATCCCCATTTTGAACCCAAGCTTAATTTTTTCCTTTGGTGTCTTATTTATTAGGGTTTCCCACTGGGAGAATGGTGAAGTCATATTGGCCTCCCCAATCCTAAATGCCCTTGTTGTGATTGGCCTGAATCTTTCAAACATGTTTTTGGACTTGTCCATGGGTCCAATCTACCTAGAAATAGATACACTCTCTCTTTCTGCCTTTCCACCCTGAATTCTTTGATTGGAAAGACACCCTTTTTGGCGTGTTTGTTAATTTTCTTGCTCGTATTGTCTCCATATGGATTTTTTTGGGTTAACATTCTCTTTCAGTTGTGGAAAGCTAGAAATTGTGATATTTTTCAACATAACGAGACTACTTTGGAGCCAACCATTAATAACAAAGTGGCTATCATCTCCTATGTGACTTTGCAGATTCAAGCCTAAGTGCAGAAAGTGGTGTTGGAATTAACACACCTGCAAGAACTTCTAGATAACTAGGGAACGCCCCTTGTACTATGAGTTGGGTTCCTCTAGAGGATGCTCATGCCACTACGCCAGCCCTTGTCTGTGCCGCATTGCGAAGCCACTCTTGCTTGATGTCCATCCCATCCTTCGGGCCATCTTGCTCTGTCCACTTCTAGACCGAGCTAGAGTTTTCCACCCCGGGAAAGGAAGTGGCTAACTACTCCAATTGGAACTCTCCTCCTAGGGGAGCCAATTTTGGAGGTTCTCCGCCACTTGGTGGGGTAGTGCCTTTGAGTATTCAAATGCCATATCATGATGGCTGGGACTGTCGATCCTTGTCTCGAGGAGCCGACGGCGAGGGGATTCATCCCTCCAAAGGATGATCTTCCACCACCTCCCAATATTGTTGCCCGTGTGCCTAAATTTGTGACTCTTTAGTTTTGTTATATCTTGGTTGCCTTAATGGCGTGTGTCATTGCCTTTTTGGCGTTTCTATTTTGTGGACCATGAGTTGTCAATCGCCCCGCTATTGTAACACTTTTGTATTTTAATATAAATAACTGTTCCAATAGTAAAATAAACAAATTTACCAAAGGTAATAAATAGTAAGAAAGCTTATGGGAAGATGCGGGAGGGTCAAACTTCAACGTACTCAAGTTGACTTAAACAATTTATTGCACTTCTAAGTACGGAAAGACATGTTTATCATCTTTTTTTAATATAAGATTTTTAAAGTGCTTTTTTTTTGTTTTTTTGTTTATGAAGTTTCATTCTCCCAAGGCTTCTAGACATGAAACAAAATGTGTCTTTCTTGTCATTCACATTTAAAAATTTGAATGTATTTACGCTTTTAACATTTGAATGTTCTTTGATGAGAGAGTAGATTCGTTTATGTTCATTTAATTAAATTTTGAAAGTATTTAACCTATTGACATACATAGTCAAAATTTAAATGTCATATCATGAAAAAGTATATATTTTAAATTTTTGTTACACAATTCAATTCAATATATGATTACACATATATTCATTATCTTTTCATAGGAGTTATTCATCTTAATGCATGGTTAGTTGCATATAATGGTTTTTTGGGGTGTAGTGTTAAGGACCGAGGGGCATCCATTCTGTAATTTCCTTGGGGCATGATTGGTATCTTCAGTCATTTATACATTATGAATGAATGAATGAAATATTTTAATGACGTCCATGAGACCGAAAGAGTCTATGGGACCAAAAGATGAGACTTTAAGATGAATTCAAACTGTTTTCAATATTAGATCTTCTACTTGTGAAGCTTGAGCATAAAAACCATATTTTTTTCAAGCCTTGTTTTTTCAAATAACTCATTTAATCTATCCACTTTCAAGACGTTTTCATACCGGATACAAATATCCTCGCAAGATGAACACTCCATGATGGAGTGTCATTCCGTCTCAACCACCCCTTTGCTTCAGAAAAAGACCAGTTATCCTTTCCCAATCCTCCTTGGGTGTAGTCCATCTACCGGTTTTACATCTAAGGTGATGCGATCCGATCCTCATTTGAGCCACTAAAATCCTTGCTTTACCCTTGATAGCTGCCCCAAGATAAGCTTTTTCATCATGCTCCCAAGTGGGGTTAAATTCTTTTATGTAAGATAAGCTTTTTCATCATGCTCCCAAGTGGGGTTACATTCTTTGATGTAATAAGCTTTCTTATGACCAATTTGCCCTGTCCACATGGTATTCGTAAAATTTTCTATCACACGGTGTTTTATTTCCTTGTTGTTGTTAGGACACTCCTAAAAGTTGATGCCCCATTTGTTCATCCATTTGTTGTTTTGCTTCATCCAAGTTTTCTTTCTACGCTCTAATTTTTCCTCCACAACCATTTTGGGCCAGCGATGATTATCCATGCTTTCAATCTTTTTCAGATAACTTAACAACCGAGTTATTGCCGATGCTTCCATGGGGAAAGTACCCACTTCAGCCAACAAGATCTCATATGAGAATGTTGACTTGAATTTAAGAGTGCCTGTAATTAGATGTTTATGGATTATTTCTAATTGTCTCCATCCATGATTTGACATGCTACTTCCCCATACTTCGCAACCATAAAGAGAAACTGGGGTGACCAACAATCCAAAAAGAGTTTTCTTAGTTTTCCAATCCCAAAGTTCAGTTGTCTTGCACCTATTTTGAAGTAGGTAAGATGCTTTCCAACCCCCATGTATCCTTTTTGTTCTACATGTCTCCCAACTAAGCTTGTTGTGTAAATCAATCCCAAGATATTTGTATTCTGTTACAATTTCCAATGGGCTCCCTTAAAAAGAAAGTTAATTTGTTTCTCTTTCCTTTTTAAAGAAAAAATCATTACTTTGGTTTTGCTAATGTTCACTTGCATCCCTACTTCCTGGAAAAAAAAGTTCTAAGGATTTCAAATGATCCCTCAATCCTTGAGTTGTTTTTGAAATTAGAATAAGATCGTTGACATATAAGAGTAACTTCACCACATAACCTGCCAATTGTATGCCCCCTCCCTCGGTTTTGCTTAACCATTCTTCAAGCTTGTCAATGTATAAGCCAAACAAGGTGGGAGAGAGAGGACAACCTTGCTTGACACCAATGTCACTACCAAAACATTCTGACATACCCTCTCTAGTTCTGATTTTACCTCTGACTTGCTCATAAAGCCTATGTCTTTGCTGCTCTAAACTCATATGGAATCCCAAGTTCCTCCATCCTGTTCCAAAGTTTGTCTCTAGGCATCGTGTCAAAAGCTTTCTTAAAATCAACAAAGCAACAAAAAGCTTCCTCGCCTTGGGTATCCCAAACCTTTTCAATCAAGTGCCTAAGAGTGATGCAATGGTCGATGGTTGAGTGTCTAGGTCGGAAGCCTACTTTCCCTTTTTCTCTTTTACCCTCTCTTTCGTCCCAACTGTTGATTCGACGTTCTACCATGCCCCCAAAAAGTTTACTAAGGAGAGGATTGACCATAATGGTGCGGTAGTTTGATGGATTATTGATATCACCGCTTTTAAATAGAGGAATAACAACACTAGTCATCCACTCCAATGGGAAGCCATTCTGGTTGATCTCATTGAATATTTATCTGATGTGTGGAGTGAGGATCTCCACACCCCGCTTAAAAATTCAGCACACAACCCATCAATATCTTGTGCTTTACCACTTGCTAGATTCATTATGCACTTCTTGATGTCTTCCACGGAGAAAATCTCGATGGAAGTATTAATTATGGGAGGAGTATCCTTCTGCTTGAGACCACTCATAGAGGATCCACACATACTCTAACCACCGAGCATCCGTGATATTATCTTCTATGTGTTTTTTTTTTGTTGCAACTCCTCCAAAACCTTTGGGATTGTGCTTTTCAAGAAAAATTAGTTCTTTCCTCCTCGTACTCACATAGCTTTCTTTTTGTATTGTATCAATTTCTCATATTTCTTTTTATTTTCTTTGTTCATCTCACTTTCCTTCAAAGCTCTCTTGGCAGCCTTACATTCTTCGTCATACCACATGATTTGTTGGAAAAATATTTGCAACTCCCTTTCTAGGTTTAGATCTTTTGCAAGCACTTAATGCCTTGTGAATTAAAGGAATCAACAAATTACTGCGTACATAACTATTTGTCCCCTTGGTTGCCTTGCTCTCTATATCATTTCTTGTTATCTGAAATTGCCGCTCAAGGGCAGCAACGAAGATTTCCTGATTTTCTTTATTTACAATGATTTTTCCTTGTTGAGTTGTCTTTTGTATGTGATGAACTTGTTTTCTTTGGTGCTGATTTGAGATGGTACCAAGCTTGACAAAGAGAGGTTTATGATCAGATTTTAGCTCGATAGAGAAATCCCTATTTCGAACTCAAGTAACCGAGAAGTAGAGCTTTGGGAGCAAATGACATAGTCCACTACACTTTGACCATTGTATGTTTTGCAAGTGATACTGCCTAATCTGGGCCAAGCCCTCATGCCATTACAAATAACCATGTCGTATAAGCTGCATAGTTCTGAGAAAGCTGACCTGTTATCCAAAATTCACCCCTCGGGTAATTTTGATAACATGCATCAAATTATTTAGTCCCAAGAAATTATATTGAGTCCGGGCAAAAAGTCATGTTTCTAGGGTCCCCTCAGATTTTTCTAACTCCCCTGTCCAAGAAGAGGAGAGCAAGTTCTGAGAAAATGTGAAAAAATTGCAAAAAACAAGCTCGGGCCAGAAAAAATCGTGAAAAATGGCTAAGTCTTAGTCCTCGCAATAGTCGGGACATGAGGGACATCTGGACGCGAACCGGCCGAAAGGCCGTTAGGTGGTCTACGCAGCAGTTGGGACATCCGGGCCAAAGGGACGCGCGGGACGCGGAAATCCGAACTGGCCGAAAAAAAATGAGAAAATTGACTAACTGTTGAAACAGGCAGTCCGGGACATCCGGGAAATTAGTACGCGGAGGACGCAAATCAGCCAAAAAGACTTAAGGTAGCCCGGAACAGTTGGGCCGAAGGTACGCGAAGTATGCTTGGCTTGGCCGGATCAGCCGAAATGAGAACTTTCATGCACGGACAGTTGGGACAAAAAGGCGCGAACCGACCAACCGGCGAATCGGAAGAAATTGTCCTAGATAGTCGGGACAGTTGGGACAAAAGGGCGCGAACGGCGATTCGGCCGAAACAGGAACTTCAAAGACTGGACATTTGGGACAAAGGGACGCGGGGACGCGGATAGCCGAAGGAGCCGAAAGCCGATCGAGATCACGCCACGTGTCACCAACATAAAAGGGACATGGAAGCCCATTTCGGGCGGTTCGAAGAATTTGTCCTGCAGCAAAGACCGGGAAATTTGGGACAAAGGGATGCGTGGGACGTGAAAAGCCGAAGCGGCCGAAGGCAGAGAAGAAAAGTCAAAGTTTGGCCCGTGAAACTTCAAACGGCCATAACTTTTGACTCCGAGCTCCAATTTTCACAAAATTGGACTTTTTGGAATGAGCACGACGGATTTATTATTTTTGATGAGGGTAGATTTTTTAAGAGAAATATTTCAGCTCCAGTCAGTTAATGCTCATTCCCGTCAAATGACAAAAACGCCTGCCAGACCCAAAATAGCTGCCCGCACTCAGAAGGCCATAACTTTTGCATTTCTCAACGAAATCACACAAAATTGGTACCGTTGGAATTGTGGCTCTGAGCCCAATGCATAGAAATCAAGAAATTTTGGATTTGATCAGAAATTGATTGAGTTTTTAAGAAAATGTGGCCGGGTTCGAATGTGTTTTATTTGGTAGTGGAGTGCAATTAAGAGGCATGGTCATCATTCTTTCTCTCGCTGCAGCACATGGGACAAGATGGGAGCCTTTTGCAAGTAATATATAATCATTTCACTCAATTTAATGCCTCTTACAGGTGGTTGAAGGATAGATTTCGGGATTTCCATTTTCCCTTCTCTTTTCCTTCTCATTTTTCTATAAATTGGAGTGTTGGGCTCATTGTAAGGAGAGAGTTTTGGGTAGCAAAGCTCTACCAAAATTGCTTTGTGAAGCCAGTGTGTTGTAGGCCCTTGTAGTGGACTCCTTGCATGGTGATCCAGGCCCTTATCTTGTAATAGATTGAACTGTGCATATCATGAAGCAATAAAATACCAGTTTGTGGATGTATCTTCCCCTGCTGTGTTTTCTTGCATTCTTCTTGCCCCTTTGATCTTTCTATAAGAATATTGTGTCTATTTATTATGTTCTTGCAGGGATTCATTATCATTGTGTATGCTTGGAATATTGTTGTGAATGCATTTTGCTAGATTATGGTGAACTGTCATCACCTCTTCTAGTGTGCACTTTGCCTCTGTATTTCACACATTTGGAGACTACTCTCACACCCTCCTTTTCTGGTGTATCACCGCTTTAGTGTAGGCTTTCATTTTATGCATTCTCTCTCCCTGGTCCCTTGGAAATTTAGATTAGAACAGTTAGCTTATCCTGCATTAGAGTAGATTGTGGCAGGTAGTTTAGGAGCAAGAACCAGCTTTCTCTGGAGGTCTATCTCAAGTAGCAAGTCCCACAACTTGGAGATAGTACCCATGTTATCCAATCACACTGTGAGTTCAAGTATATGCACTTGTATAAACACAAGGGTGCTGTGATTCGGTGATAACAGTTCTGGCACGCCCGGTGGGACCTAGAGGTCTTCACTTTCATTGCAACAAGATTGATGTGCACTTGTTGTAAGTTCCAGCTTTGAAGGAGCTTTAAAATCGCACATCTGGCGACTCCAAAAGAGGCATAATCTGCTGGTTTCTACAGTCCAAGCCTGGTAAATTTATGAGAAGAATACAGACCAGGTCAAGAACTAGGGAGGAAGGATTGTTTGTTTATCTGCATCTATCTCCAGGCAGAGAAAGAAGGGGAAGAAGAGCTCAAAGATCTGCGTCTCCACCTAATAGAACTTTGTCTACACCTCCACCTGGTAGACCTTTTCTCGCATCAACAAGGGTTCTCAGGCCAATCAGAATGGCACAACCACTAAATCCCTTTGTCAATTTCACTGGCAGCAGCCCACTTGCCCTCAATGCACAGAATCCAGTTCCAATTGCAGCGTTGAAGAACATTCCATTTTTCACTGGAGAAAATCATACCACTCCTGGTGATCATGTCAAAGACATTGCTAACGTCTGTGCAATCCATGAGATAAATGAAATGGATGTGGCTGTCAAACTGCTGGCATCATCGTTCAAAGGGAAGGCATTGCAATGGTTCAGGAGCCTTGAAGCTGGTTCTATCACGAATTGGAATCAGTTATGCATAGTTCTCCATGAGCAGTTTGGAGAGAAGGGAGACAACTTGTCTCTTCTAGAACAATTGACAACTATCAAGAGAGCCCCCAACGAGCAGCTGACTGACTTCAATTTCAGATTTCAAAGGTCTTGGGATAGGATTCCAGTGGCAGTCAGGCCAACAGCAGAAGGTGCTTTTCTATATTACCTTAAAGCTTTGAATTCCGATATTTCTATGTTAATTCAATCTATGGGAGGCACAACCTTACCTGCTGCTTATAGCATTGCCATTAGGGCTGAAAACTGTCTTATTCAAGCTGGTAAGCTAGCTCCTAGGCCTCCCATGCCCTTGTATCCAAACTTAGAAAATCCAAGCACTAGTCAAGCACCCACTTTGGCTCCTATTCCCACCCCTAGAAATCAAAGTTCAAATGAGACTTCTACTTCATCCTCTAGTGCTTCAAATGAACTCCAAGAGGTCATGAAACAATTGCAAAATTTGGGAAATGAGCTGGTTACTATCAAAAGACAGCAAGCTCAAAGTGCTAGACCATATCAGCCTCAAGCGCAGTACCAGGCTAGGCCCCCATACCAACAAAATAGGTCACCAACTCAGGCTGCAAATCAAAATCAAAGCCAAGTAAGGCCTCCCGCTAATAGACCATTTCAGCCCTATAATCCCAATGCTACATCTGCATCCAGAGCTTTGGTACCAGTGCAAAATAACATGGCCCAAGAATATGATTGGTGTTTCCCATGCAGTCAGCCACATAACCAATCAATGTGCTTTAACGGTGCATTAAATCAGGCTCTTATGGTGCAAACCATTGGTGGGTCGCAAGAGTCCAGCCACGAAGAAGACCAACAGCAAGGGGCACCTCAGCAAGGAACATCTCCGAACGAAACTACTCTTGTCAATTGGCAGGCTGAAGATTTTTATGGTATGAATCAAATACCCTCTCAAAGTGTTGCAGCCAACACAAGGTCAAAAAGGAGAAATTTGGGTGAAGAACAGCCATTGGCTTCGAGTAATCCACAACCTTCTACCACTCCACAAGCCGCTGGCAAACAAACTGTAGTTCCAAACATACAAGGAGCATCCAAACCAGCTCCTAAACCAACTCAGATGCTAGCTGTTGCTGCCCATTTGCAAGGAATGAATGTGCAGGCCAAGGGACAGCAGAGGGATACTTCATCTCCATTCAAGATTATCATTGATCGAGATGAAGAAGAAAATGTAAACATATCAATGTGGGAATCACTATCTATCCCAGGACAGAGAGATTTGCTACAAGCTGCCATGAAGGACTGGTCAACTTCAAATCAACAAGTCCAAATGCAAGAGAAGGTACTCACAAATGCTGCCCAGCCTGAAGGAAATCATGGAGGACAGCAAGGTAAAATGTTGAAGCCCCCTCCATTTTATGTTTCATTGATCATAGGAGATAGGTTGGTGCATAATTGCATGATCGATTCTGGGGCAAGTAGCTCACTCATGCCAAAACAGATAGCTGATCAGCTAGGACTCCAATATGAAACCATCTCCAAGGGTGTAGTGCAATTAGATGGGACAGCAGTGACAACGGTTGGAGTAATCAAAGGTTTGAGCCTCACACTACACGCATGTCCCAACGTAATAGTGTTACAAGATGTGTCAGTCATAGACCTGCCACCACTCTTTGCATTATGCTTGTCAAGAGACTTCACTGCTAAAATTGGAGGCTATCTTTCGGCGGATTGGTCACACATGTTGTTCAGAACAAGATATGGAACCAAAGCCACAATCAGGTCTGAACCTATTGCAAACTTTCATATTGAGCCTTACACTCCAAGCCAAATCAATACCAACTGTTCAGCGTTTGATCAAGAAGATTATCCAAGCACTGATGAAGCTGACACCAAGGTTGGAAGCATCCCAGATTTGACTCTTGATGAATGGGCAAGCAAGGTGCATGCTTTTGATCCTTATCAAGAAATAGAAGAATCTGAGCTGGGAGTCTATTGTTTACATGAAGAGAATCAACCTCTCCCCAGCATCACCAAGCCAGATCATAAAGACATGAATGAAGTATGGCAATTGTTCTTTGATGGGTCAAGGAGTAGACAAGGTGCAGGAGGAGGAGCTATGCTCATTTCACCGCAAGGTATAAAGTATTATTCAGCTTTTAGGTTTCGGTTTGCATGCTCTAATAATACAACTGAGTATGAAGCCTTAATTCATGGATTGCACTGGGCAAAGAAGAAATGCATCAAGAATTTGCAAGTATTTGGTGATAGTGAGCTGATCGTAAACCAAGTCAAAGGAAAAAATGCTGCCAAAAATGATCTGTTAAAAAATTACAAAAATCGGGTATGGGATCTCATTGAAGATTTTGAAGCTTTTAGCATCAATTCCATCCCAAGGAAAAAGAATGAAGCATCTGACAGGCTGGCAGAAATTGGGGCTGCGTTTGATGTCGTAGAAAGTATCAAAAGTGAGAAGTCTCAGCCTCATATCAAAGTGGTTGTGAGGCCAGCTGTTCCAGGATAACAACACAAGTTGGCAAGTCTTCGAGAATGATCAGAAAATTGTTAATTTCCTACAAGAAGAAGCTGAGTTCTCCGCCAGAAATCAAGACAAGCTGGAGCAGCAGTATGGTGACCAAGTGGTGCAGCTGAGAACTAACAAATTACCAAAAGGCCTCATAACCTTAGAGTCAATCTTCAACCCGAATGATCAGTTCCGGAAGGAGAAAGTGAACATTCAAGTAAAGGGTGAAGATTCAGAGCCTATTTTAGTAGAAGAAGGCAAGACATTGCAAATTGGCAAAGTAAGTACTCCACAAGAGAAATCTGATTTTGTTCATCTTTGTCAAGAGTTCCCGATATATTTGCTTGGACTTATAAAGATTTAAGAGGTTTCAACCCAAAGTTGGCACAACATACTATTGAGTTGGATCCAGAATCCAAGCCTGTTAGGCAAAAGCAAAGGCCAGTGAATCCCCATATTGAACCTCTCATGAGAAAAGAGTTAGGCAAGCTCATTGAGGCCAGTATCATCTTCCCCATCAAACACTCAAGTTGGGTTGCAAATTTGGTGCCGGTAAGAAAGAGAAACGGAGAAATAAGATTGTGTGTGGACTTTCGCAATCTAAATAGAGCATCACTCAAAGATCATTATCCGCTTCCATCAATGGAACAAATATTGCAGGTTGTAGCTGGTTCAGAAAGGTTTTCATTGCTAGATGGATATTCAGGCTATAATCAGATAATGGTGAAAGAAGAAGATCAATTCAAAACGGCCTTCACTACAAAATGGGGCACATATGCTTACAAGAAGATGCCATTTGGACTGTCAAATGTCGGAGCAACATTTCAGCGAGCTATGGATATGGCGTTCAAAGGCTTGATCAATAAGATAGTGCTGGTATACCTAGATGATATCACTGTCTTCTCAAAGAATGCAGCAGACCATCTCTTTCACCTCAGACAAGTGTTTCAGAGGTGTAGAAGGTTCAGAGTGTCATTGAATCCAAAGAAGTGTGTATTCTTGGCACACGAAGGCAAACTGTTGGGCCACATTGTCTCTAGGGAAGGGCTAACAATTGATCCTGAAAGGGTTGAAGCCATCCGAACGCTTCCATTGCCACACCACAAGAAATCTCTCCAAAGCTTCTTAGGAAGGATAAACTTTGTCCGCAGATTTGTGCCTAATTTTGCCACTCTTGTGAAGCCTCTAACAATGATGTTGAAGAAGAGTCTGGCATTCAAATGGACAGCAGAAGGCAAAGAGAGTTTTGAAGACATCAAGCATGCAATATCACAAGCTCCAACTCTTATCAACCCAGATTTCTCAAAGGACTTCATGTTGTATGCGTTTGGAGGATCAGATACAATCTCAGCTATCTTGACACAACTGAATAGAGAAGGTTCAGAACAGCCCATAGCATTCTTCAGTCAAACCTTGGAAGATTACAAAATAAAGTATTCTTTCATCGAAAAGCATGTCCTTGCTATCATCGTAGTTTGAAGAAGTTCGAGACACTTGGTCTCAAACAATAAGATTCAACCTGCCTCATTTGTGTCAAAGACTTCCTCCTAAACAATGATTTAAACGAGAAGAGAGCATGTTGGATCACTTGGGTGATGGAATATGATATTGAAATCAAAGTGACCAAGCTAGTTCATGGTAAAGGCTTGTGTGAGAAGCTAGCTTCCAAACAAGTGGATTTGAGTCAAAAGTGAAGAGGATGCTGTTTGCTACTACAAAGATGATAAGGAACAACTGGTGATGATGCACCCATCCCATGTTGGACTCAAGACTTGGTGCATTACCTCCAAACAGGCTTGTGCCCCCCAGAAGTGAGCAAAGCAAAGAGGAGATACTTCAGATTACAAGCCATTCCATATGTGCTTGTTGATGGAGTTTTGTTCAAGAAGGACATCAATGGTGTTCTATTAAGATGCATTGGAACAGGTCAAGTTGAGAAGATCTTACACGAGTTCCATGACGGGGAAGCAAGAGGCCACTTTGCTCTCGAGTGACAAAAATCATGAAAGCTGGTTACTATTGGCCTCACGTGTTCAATGATTGCTACTCATGGGTCAAGAAATGCAAGAGATGTGCATTCTTCACGGGAAAGAGAGGTTAGCAGATCTTTGCCCCTTCATTCAATTTCAGCGGATCAGCCATTCATGCAATGGGATTGGACTTCATTGGGGTTATCAATCCCAATTCAAGTCGGACCACAAGTGGATACTAACAACAACAAGACTAATCCCAATTCACAACTAATATCGAAAAATAACACCGCCACAATATTTTTAGACAAATTGTCTCCTGGAAAACCCCTAAGGGAAAACCAGTTCTACAGATGAGAAATTATATTAACTTCAGCAAATTAAGAGATACAAAGATTCCTTGCCTCTTACTGGCATAACTTCGACAATCTCCCAACTTCTCCCGCTGATATTCCCCACTGCTATCCCCAACGCTATCACTGCACCCTTGCTAACACTGCAAGACTATTTTCTATCACTGCAAACTTACAAACTCATTTGCTAGCACTGCAAATGCTTCTCCAAAATTGTACTCTCCAAATGCCCAATGACCTCCTTTTATACTACTCTCATTGGAACACCAACGACCGAGATCGATTCTCAATCGACGGCTGAGATACATAACAACTTAACAACCATAACAAATTTGGTTGCAAGGTGTCACTAAAGGAAATCAATAATTAGAAAATAATTAATACATTCTCAACAATAAGATAACTATTATCTAATCTTAGCAAATGGATGAACAACTATCCAAGCTAACAAACTAACACTCCCTCTTAGCGAGGAAGTTGTTCTGCATGACACCCATCTTATCTCTGAAGAAGATAAATTTTTCCTTCCCCAATGCCTTAGTCAGAATGTCTGCTACCTACTCCTCTGTAGGTATGTATTGTAGTTGAACAATACCTCATTGTACACAATCCCTGATGAAGTGATACCTGATATCTATATGTTTAGACCTATCATGAAACACTGGATTCTCAGACAACTTGATGCAACTCTGATTGTCACAGTGTATCACAGTAGTCTCAACCTTCTGACCAAACAAGGCCACTAGCAACTTCCGAAGCCATATAGCTTCACATGTCGCCATGCTAGCTGCAATGTATTCTACTTCTGATGAACTCAAAGCCACAGACTTCTGCTTCCTACTGAACCAAGAAACAACTCTTGATCCTAAACTGAAACAACACCCTGAAGTGCTCCTTTTGTCTGATTGTACTACCTGCCCAATCTACGTCAGTATAGCCTATCAACTTGATTCCTTCACCTCAACATATATGATCCCATACTCAACTGAACCACACAAATAACGCAACACATGCTTAGCCGCTGTCCAATGCACTCTCTTTGGCTCAACCATGAACTGACTAAGAGAGTTTACTACAAATGCTATATCCGACTGGTGTTGACCAAATACATGAGCAAACCAATTAACTACCTGTATAAGGTGGGATCTACATCTTTGTCCTTAGATGTATCTACCTTCCTCCAATTAGTGATCATAGGTGTAGACATGGCTTTGCAATCCTCCATCTCGAATCTCTTCAAGATTTCAATGCAATATTTCCCTTGACCAAGGAAAATCTCTCCATCTGTCTGCCACACCTCCATGCCTAGAAAATAGTGCATGAGTCCCAAGTCCTTCATCTCGAACTCTTCTGCAAGGTCCCTCTTGCAATCCTCTATGAGCCCTAGTGCACCTGTAAGAAACAAGTCATCTACATATAGAACAAGAATGAGAGCCTCCCCCAACCACCAAGTAGTAGAGGTTAGCATCTGCCTCACTCTTCACAAAGCCCATTTCCTACAAGTATGTATCAATGCACTCATACCACGCTCTAGGAGCCTGCTTGAGTCCGTACAAGGCTTTCTTCAATCTGCACACGTGGGTCTCTTTGTTGTGTGCTACAAAGCCTTCTGGTTGTTCTATGTATACCTCCTCCTTCAATTCACCATTAAGGAATGTTGTCTTGACATCCATTTGATGGATCTGCCATCCCATCTGCATTGCAAATGAGATTACAGCTCATATAGAAGTATACCTAGCCACTGGAGCAAATGTCTCCTCATAGTCTATTCCCTCCTTCTGAGAGAACCCCTTTGCCACAAACCTTGCCTTGTATTTCTCGATGCTACCATCTGCACCGTGCTTTATCTTGAAGATCCAACATGATCCAACTACTACCCTATCTGTTGGTCTAGGCACTACCTCCCACACATCATTCTGCATTATTGAAGTATATTCCTCAACCATAGCATCTCACCATACCTGATGTTGTGCAGCCTCTTGATAGCTGGAAGGTTCACTATCTACCAACTGGCTGACTAATGCCACATAGTCATTGAACTTGGTTGGTTCTCTCCTCTTGTCTCGTACTCTTCCTAGGAGCTCCCACAAACTCTTGAGTATCCCTTTGTGTGTTTTGAACCTCACGGTTCCTGCTGCCAACTGTAGAGGATGAAATATCAACCTCTAAATCTTCTAGATGCATATCCTACTGCACCAGTTGCTCCATACTCTGTGAATCTTCACTACCTGAGTCTATGCTTGTACTAGTAACTGTACTTGAGCTTTGCTTCCCTTGACTTGGACTTGGAGCTTTTGTTGGCTGCTCACTTTGATCATCTGCTGGAAAATCTCTGGACCTTCTAAACACTTTTTCCTCCATGAACTTGACATCACGTCTGACAATAATTCTTCTAGTCCCTGGAATAAAAATCCTATATGCCTTTGAAGTTTCACTATACCCAACAAGGTACCCCTTCTCTGTAGTCTGATCTAACTTGGTACGTGTATCTTCTGGAATATGACAATATGCCAAACTCCCAAATATCCTGAAGTGACCTACATCTGGCTTCTTCCCTGTGAAAGCTTCCTCTGGTGTCATCTTCCCTAGTACCTTGTGTGGAACCCTGTTCTGAATGTAAACTATTGTACTACACACCTCTACCCATAGGTAGTGGGGCATGTCCTGGTCATGTAGCATAGCCCTTGCTGCCTCCGATATAGAATGGTTCTTCCTCTCAACAACTCCATTCTGTTGTGGATTGTAAGGAACCATCCACTCTCTCTTGATTCCTTCTCTGGTACACAAATCCTGGAAGTCATTTCCTTTGTACTTGCCTCCATTATTTGACCAAGAACCTTTATCTTCCTTCCTGTCGAGTTCTCCACAAGAGCCTTGAACTCTTGGAAGCGACTGAAAACCTCATCCTTGGTCTTCAAGAAGTATATCCAGGTCTTCCTGGAGAAATCATCAATAAAGGTAACATAGTACACATATCCTCTGAGAGACTTTGTCGACATTGGTCCACATACATCTGAATGTACTAGATCAAGAACACCCTTAGATCTATTGTCACTCCTTGGAAAAGATGCTTTCACAAACTTCCCCAACACACATCCCTTACATACATCATCATGCTCTGTGCTCACCTCTGGAACACCTGTCACTGTCTCACGAAGCAATTTAAGTGCTCCATGATGAATATGGCCCATCCTCCTATGCCATAGCTCTCCAAGATCTCTAGGATTACTGCTGCTCATAAGTGCCTTAGGAGTATCAAACTGTAACCTATAAAGGCGACCACTCCTAACTCCAATAGTTATGGGTGATTTCCAATCCTTGTGCTTAATCAACACATGTGTCCCTCTAAAAAGTACATTATACCCTTTATCCTGAAGAACAAATACAGAAATCAGATTCATACCTAAGCCTGGCACATGCAAGACATCATGAAGTGGAACTATCTTTCCATTCTCCCTCTGAAACTGAATAGTCCCTTTCCCAACTGGGTTGAGCTTGGACAAGTTCCCCATAGAAATCTGGATATTGGTGTCCTCCTCCTTGTAACTGGAGAAGTACTCTCTAACTCCTGTCATATGAAATGACACCCCACTATCTATATACCAAACACACTGTGAGGTTGAGCTGACCATACAAGCTATGAGTGCAAACTCATCTTCCATTCTACTTGGAGAGTTCTTCTACACTTGCTGAAGCTGCCACCTACTTCTTACCCTTCTTCCTATCCGGGAAATCACTGACATAGTGGCCAAACTCATGACAACCAAAGCACTTGACCTTAGACAAGTCCTTCTTCTTCTTCTCACTTTGATAATTTGATCCTTTGCTAAATCCCTTCTTTGCTTTCCCTTTTCCCGCTAGGGCAACGTTTTCTTGTTCTCCCTCACTTTTTTGACTCTTGTTGGCCCCATTGACAAGACTTAGTCTAAACTCCTCCTGAGTGAAATCAGTCCATAGTCGATCCCATCTCGGTAAGGTGTCTCGTCCACTAACAACTTGAACAAAAACATCCCACTATTTAGTAAACCCATTTAGGGCTATCCATACCATCTCATCATCGCTAGGGCTATCTCCAACAACTGCTAACTCATCCTTGACAAGTCTAAGTCTGGTGAGGTAACTTGTAACATCTTCTCCCTTGTTCATCCGGGTATTCTTCAACTTTTCTCTGAGAATCATCTTCCTATTGGTGGTAGCGTTCTGGTACAGATTCAGAATGGCATCCCACATCTTATTCACCGTATCTAACTCGAGAGATGTGTGGAACAATATGATCCTTGACACCATCAAGGACAATCCTCCTCGCCTTGGCATCCTCTTTCTTGTATGCTTGCAAGTTGTGTTGCGTCTGTAGGTACAACTACAATAGTGGTAACATAATCCTTTATACCATTCTCTTCCAACAATAAAGAAAGTTTGGCCTTCCAGACACCAAAATTCGAGGCACCATCTAATCTGTCCTGATCTCTCAAACCAGCTGAAGCCATCTCAAAGGATAAAAGTAATAAAAATTTAAAGAGATCAAACTAGGTTATAGAAACCCTCAATTTCTTTCCTAGGGCAAACCTTTTTCTACCCTTAACACTACTCTGATACCATGTGAAAATTCTATTGCAGTCACTGATTATTAATCTCCTATCTTAAATATTATTTAACTGCAAAAACTAATTCACAACTAATATCGAAAAATAACACAACTGCAACTTCACTAATAAGAATACGGAAAGAAATGCGTAACACAATGAACACAATATTTTTAGACAAATTGTCCTGGAAAAACCCTAAGGGAAAACCAATTCTACAGATGAGAAATTATATTAACTTCAACAAATTAAGAGATATAAAGATTCCTTGCCTCTTACTAGAAGAACTTTGACAATCTCCCAACTTCTCCCGATATTCCCCACTACTATCCCCAACGCTATCACTACTGCCCTTGCTAACACTGCAAGAAGATTGTTTGCTATCACTTTGCAAACTTACAAACTCATTTGCTAGCACTGCAAATGCTTCTCCAAAACTTGTACTCTCCAAATGCCCAATGACCTCCTTTTATACTACTCTCATTGGAACACCAACGGCCAGATCGATTCTCAATCGATGGTTGAGATACATAACAACTTAACAACCATAACAAATTTGGTTGCAAGGTGTCACTAAAGGAAATCAATAATTAGAAAATAATTAATACATTCTCAACAATAAGATAACTATTATCTAATTAGAGGAATATAACCCACAGACCCTTTGATGGCGAGTGTCGAAGTAAGAGAGCCCATGGATTGTGTACCACAAGTTAAACTTGCAATTCCAAAATCTGTCACATGACCTGTCATGTCTTCATCCAGAAGGACATTCTCAGGTTTTAAATCATAGTGGTTTACTTGGACAAAAGAGTTGTGATGTAGATACTCCATGACATGTGCTATGTCAATGGCGATATCCAGTCATCTTTCAAAATCCAATACACAATCATCTGTATGAAGATACAGATGTTTCTCCAAGCTTCCATTTGACATAAATTCAAAAACTAGAGCTCTGAATTTGGGTATTGAGCATGAAGTTAAGATCTTGGTGAGATTGCGGTGTCGAACCTTTCTTAACACCTTGCATTCTGCAATGAAACTCTTTTCAGCTTCTTCATTTTGCAAATTCAGAACCTTCACAGCTACTACTCTACCATCTCTCAAATCTCCTCTGTAGACCAATCCAAAGCTGCCAACCCCAACCAACTTCCTCTCATTGAATCCATCAGTTGCATTAAAAAGATCTTCATAGGACATTTTTAGGTGATCAAACTTCTGCAGAACAGCTAGTGGGAGATCCACTCCTTGTGAAGTGCATCTCCGCAAGAAAACCATAAGTAAACAGCATATCACAAAAGCAGCGACACTAGCAGCTGCCACTATCACTATTTTTGCATGCGAACCACTTTTTGACTTGGACATTCAGGTAACAACAATTTCGGTGGTCCACATAGGCCAACATTTCCAGAAAGTAAAATAATGGCGGTGGCATTAGCAGAAACCCCCTCTTTTGGAATTTCTCTTGTGAGATTGTTGAAAGATAAATTTAGATAGCGTAGCAATTTAAATTTCTTGAAGAAATTCGGTACTGGAGTAGATTAAAAATTTGACGAAAGATCTAAGTCAGTGAGATCTTTCAAATTTTCCATTGCTCCCGGAATAGGACCCTCTGAGGCATTCCTTGATAGATTCAAATATTGCAATCCCGTGTAACTTCCAACTGCAGCTGGAATGGAACCATGCAACTTATTGCCTGAA
The DNA here is from genome assembly GCA_018340775.1 of Taxus wallichiana var. yunnanensis. Classification (NCBI taxonomy): domain Eukaryota; kingdom Viridiplantae; phylum Streptophyta; class Pinopsida; order Cupressales; family Taxaceae; genus Taxus; species Taxus wallichiana. Next base: position 848,932,847 of record CM031242.1, on the reverse strand, counting down.
ATGTCTATATACTAAGCCATTGTAATTTTTCCAATTTCTCAGGGCAAGGACCCATCTAATGCATTCCATGAGAGATTTAAATAGAACTGAAGATTTTGAAGACTGATAAGAACTTCTCCAGGTATACTGCTCGACAACTCATTGTGAGACAAGTCTAGCCACTCTAATTTCTAACAGCCCCTTAGACTAGCTGGTATCTGTCCTGATAAGCGGTTGTGATCAAGATTAAGTCTTCTCAGCTCTTTGAGGTTACCAATAGAATCAGGAATTCTTCCAGATAGATTGTTCCAACAATAGACAAGAGTCCAAAATTTTGCAGCTGACCTATCTCACTTGTAATGCTTCCTTCTAATATGTTGCCAGTCAAATATAACCTTTCCATTTTTTGAAAAGCTTTAAATCCAGATGGAATGAACCCATTCAACATATTATAATAAATCTAAGAATTTTAAGTTGGAGAGATTTGTAATTTGCTGAGGTATACTTGCGCTTATGTTATTAGCAGATATTTCAAACCAAGAGATGTTAGGAGAAAGTTGGCCAATGGAGAGAGGCAAAACACCACTAAAATGGTTACGAGACAGAACTATCTCAGTTAGATTGGAGCAATTTGTGAGAGCTGTGGGGAAGTCAAAAGTGCCACTGTTCCCACTAACTAGTTGATTAGAATATAAGCTAATTTTTTCAAGCAGGCGCAACTTACGTATTTCATGGGGCACCGTTCCACTTAGCTGGTTAAATTGTAGAAAAAGTATTCTTAGACTGGTACATTTTCCAATGGAATTTGGTATTTCTCCACTAAGCTGATTCCCCCATAGATTTAGCATTCTTAAATTTGTGAGTTTTTCACAAAGAAGAGATGGAATTTTTCCGGATAATTGGTTTTGATATAAAGCTAAATTTTGAAGAGAAGAACTGTTGGAGATGGAACAATGTATTTCTTCCGTAAGGTGATTCATAGAAAGATAGAGCATTTGCAAGGTGATCAACTTGTTACCAAAATCAGATGGAATGTGTCCTGATACTTTGTTTTTTCCTAAAGCCAATAAAGGAGGTATTTGTCCTGTAAGTTGGTTTGTAGAAAGCAAGAGATCTGTTAGATGAATGAATTTATCACCAAAATTTGACGGAATGTTTCCTAATAATTGGTTTCCATTTGAGGCTAAGAAGTTAAGAGAGGAACAATTTGAGAGGGAAGGGGTATTTTTCTTGTGAATTTTTTTAGAAAGAAGTATCTTTTGCAGAAGATTGAGTTCCGTTCCAAAAAAATGGAATGTATCCTGATAATTGGTTTTCCTGTAAAGCTAATTCTAGAGGAGAGGAACCGTTTGAAAGTGGAGGAGGTATCTCTCCTATAAGTTGATTTCCAGGGAGATAGAGATATTGGAGATGGGCGAGCCTACCCAATTCATTTGGAACAACACATGTGAAACTATTGTTTATAATTTCGAAGTAGACCAAAGAAGTGATATTCCCCAGAAAAGAGGGAATGGTCCCTGACATTTGATTCAAATTCAAGTTCAATAACTTCAACTGAGTGAGGGTGCCCAACTCATTGGGAATGAAGCCTTGGAGCTGATTATCACTCAAATCTAAGGCTATCAAGCTTGAGAGGTTACCCAAAGAGGAAGGAAAGACACCTGTTATATAGTTATTTCCTAGGAAAAGAATCAATAAATTTGTGAGGAAACCTAACTCCTGCGGAATGGGGCCTTCCAAATGGTTTTGCTCCAAGTTTAGACTCTGCAACCTATAAAGACTACCAAATTGCTATGGAATTTGGCCTTGCAGGTTGTTTTTAGTCAAAGAAAGTGATGCAAGAAAAGACAAATTGGCAAGGAAAGGAGATATTGGACCACTTAAACCCATACCAGTAAGTTTGAGTTCAACAACTCTTGCATTGTCCAAATTGCATTTAACTCCCGTCCAATTATAGAAAGAGATACTAGAAGTCTAATTGGCTAGTGAGTGAAGAGGATCAAGAGTGATGGAATCCCTGAATTGAAGAAGAGCTTCTTCATCAGTAGTGTTGCTTACTGCAACAAAATGGAGCGATGACAAGGAGAACATGATGACAAACACAATGGTGTGCATTTTACAACTTTGCAACCAAAAATCCATCCCTCCAAAGTGACGGATTGCAATAAGAGTGTCTAGGAATATTACGAATCAAGTGAGGTAAGGTATATTTTATAGCCTGATTGGGAATTCTCTGAAATATTTTTTTATTAAATAATTTAATATTTCCATGAATTAGGTTGTCACATGGTACGTGCAAAATAAACTTAAATAGCAACATGCAAAAGTGATTAGGAATTCAGGATCCCTCCATATAAGCTGCAATTTGCAAAGGAAAAACAAAATAGAGTGGTAAGGTCAACGTCAGAGTTCAAAATTAAGATGTTTAAAAATTAAAAGAAATGCATGAAACAAAATCAATAGTTTGATAGTGTACAAAACGGTCGAGGCGATCACAAAGTCAAAGCTACTATCAAATGCGTACGATCAAATCAAGGGTCAAAATTGTAGCGCTGCAGATTCTTCTTATAAAAGGGATTGCTCTATTATTAATTCTCATTAGAAACTCCCCTCTTTACAAGTCTAACATCTTCAAAGAAAACATAATTTAATTACATTAACAAGCATGTTGCATTTGGTTGATTTTCTCTGGGAGCCCGCTTTTTGTAATTTATGTATAATTCAGTTTGTGTAGGGTCAGTCCTATTTTTCAATTCTAGTTTATCAATTAAAAAATAAATATATGACGTGTTTGATTGAATAGACATCTTTCAGTCTTTGTGATTAAACTGAAGAAAATGGATTATTCATACACCCAAAGGCCCACCGATACTAATTTTTTTAAAAAAGTTTGAACTTATTTTTCAATATTAAAAACATAATGTACAATGAATATAAATGTTAATATCCACTAGCAATTGCACATCAGGTGCAAATTGCACCAGATGAAAATAAAAAAATATTTATGCCCAAACAGTGTTGCTGGAATTGCGTCGCCAGGAAAGAGCCTAAAAGAATTTGACATTTTCCAACAGGGTTCTCTTCAAAAGAGACACCTCTGGTGTAATTAATAGGACATGAATTTTTAAGATAAAATTATAATAAAACTTTTAACCAGCCCAAACCCACGCCCCACAAAAATAAGTCAGGATAGGAATTTTTAGGATAAAATTATAATAAATCTTTTAAACACCCATCCACCCACCCATCAATCAACCAAACCAAAAAAAAAAGAAAAAGAGCAGGGGAGATGAAGGCAGAAATAAGTGAATGTACAATATATTGCAATTAAAGGTCGAAAGTATAATATAAAATACGAACTTGATAAAAGAATCGGCAAGAATGCAACCAAAAATTATAATAGGGAATTTCGAGGAGTAGAAATGTAATTCCCAGGTGGCTAACTATGGATGATGCGATGACAGTAATTACAGATACTAGTGGCCAATCTAGACTTTTATGTCATGTGGCTTATTATTAAGCCCTTCAATCGTGCGAGGATTTAAATTTAAAGAGTAATAGCTGCAATTTGTTTAAAAACAAGCACCAAAGTCAATGATAGACATCAAAATTCAAATGTTTGATGGCTTAAAATAATTTTAATGTAGTCAAACCAATATAGTTAACAGTACCACAAAGCCACAGCTACGGATTAAGTATTATGGTATACAAAGAACCATTTAATATCTCAAATTTATTGTACTTCATACAATTTGGCCTGTTTTGGCCAGGCTCCCCTTTTCAAAGAAAACAGGAGCTTATAGGATAAGATTATAAAGAAATTGGTACTGACAAAAACAATTCAGTTAATAGAGATGGAGAAAGTATTTGAAATCCAATATTATAATTAGCAATGAGAAAAAATAATGAATTTCAATTTTAATAATGTTTATAAATAATGTAGAATTTTTTAAAATTGAAAAGCATATTTTTATTTATAAAATTTGGATAGAACAATTCACACTCCAAAATACAAAACATAAATTGTTTTAAAATTGATAAAGTAATAAGTGGATTTATTGTTTAGGTTGGTTTAAACAAATAAATTGAAAATTATATAGTTATAATAAAACAAACTTAATAAGAAGTCTATCATTATTAAGAATTACTAAATATACAAAGTCTATTGAGTTGTTTATTGTTATTAAAAATTATTGTATATATATAATTTGTATCTAGATATTTTAAAATTTTAATTAGTTCATTTGTCTCTAAGATTCATGTCTCATATAAAATCTGAATTTGTTAGGTTTGAAAAAAAAATTTATTCTAATAAATTCTTGATGTGTCCAAAATTTTAAAAAAATATTGGCCAATTCATTTATTTTAATATACTTTTTCCAAATAAAATTTGACCTTCAATTACTTCCAAATTTAATAATTATTTTTTTCTTCAATCAAAAATTATTGTTTTCAACAAATAAACTAGGCAAATTAACATATTGCTATTTGAAATACATCCCCTCTTTAATCTAAAGCCTAATTTTATCGCTTTTTTAAAAATTGATCTCATGATAAATCATACCGATTAAATAAGATAAATACATAAGTTGCAACAGAAAGTAGCCAACAAATAAGAAGTAACTCGTAAAAAACGGCCAAACAAAGGAATTGAATTTGAATAGATTCTATGTAAATCAGTATTCCCCACCGATCAAGGTTAACCTCCATCAATATAACCAAAATTGTATTCTTGTTTTCTGTAAGTAAATTTAAGTTAAAATGTTTGTTTTAAATTTAAAAAACCAGGTCATGGTATTAGTTAAGCTGAAATCAGTGGGAAGGTTGGTGGAAGGTTGTAAAGGAAGTTGCTAATATAGTCAACATGAAACATTCAAATTGATTTTTTAAAATGCAACCTTGTGGAAACACTTTGATTATCCATTTACACTAGGACTTAAACTAGCAAGTGCACATAAGCTGTATATTATGGAGAATTATGTATAAATTCACTGGACACAAAAAACTGGGGAAATGATAAGCAAGTGCAGCTGTCATATTTTGAACTTCAAAAATAAATATAATAACAGATAAATTATTTTATATTATTCATATACATAGTTTTTAATATAACAATAACGGATCAGATGAATTGCACAATTCAAAATTTCAAAGTCAAAAATTGTAAGAGATCTGTATACCAAAATCTAACTTTTGAAAATTTCTTAATTTTATAATATGAAGATATTATTATTATTATTATTTTTAAAAACATAATCCTTCCATTAATCATCAAAAAATGTGTTACAAGTAGATACAATGCCAAGTAGTGTAACTAATACACCAGGAAGCATCCTTAGAGATATCATGGTAGCAACTTAAAGCATAGTACAATAGGAAGAAGTCATCCATGTGATTCATCCAAATGAAGGATTTGGTGAAATGCTTGGCTTTTCTCCGTAGACCACCCTATAGGAATATGACCTATCACATGAACATTTTCCTGATCCAAAGCCCAGTTGGCCAAAGCATCTGCTACTTTATTACTCTCCCGAGGAGTATGAACATAAAGAATTGTCTGGAAAGCTTGAGCCAAAATACCAATATTTTCTTGGATCTGTGAAATATGCCAATTAGAAGAGTGAATGGTGCCTTGCTTATTAAGTAGTCGAATAATCGTTTGAGAGTCAGATTCAATAATAACTTTGGTCCACCCCATTTTGGCTACTTCCTTCAAAGCATATTGAATGGCAAGGATTTCAGCCATATTGTTTGTGGTAATTCCAATTTGCTGCCCATAAAAAAGGTGTTGTTGCGCTGCACTATCTCTAGCTATTCCTCCTATACTAGCTTGTCCCAGATTTCCTCGAGATGCCCCATCTGTATTAATTTTAATGCAGCCTTCAGAGGCAACTGCCAACATTTAGGTTGTGGTGATGGGTTGCTATAAGGACTTTGTTGCATATTCTCCTCTCGAAGTTCCAGAATTGCAAGGACTCTCTTCCATTTAGCCGATACCGGGTTTGGCAATTTGACTTTTGTTTGGAGTGTTTCAGCAATATTAGCTTTGATAGAGGTCTAGACAAAGGCTAGTTCCTGTATTTTCCCTTTAAATATGTGCATGTTTCTTTCTTTCCAGACATTCCATAACATTAATGTTATAGAAATCCAACAAGCAATATTCATCACAGGGTATCTTTTACAGCCAATTCCCAACTGCGAATAACCTGCACCAGGTCAGTGGTATCATTCCAAACTAGTGTGAACATGTCAGATAGGTACTTCCATAGTTGTAAAGCAAAAGGGCAAGAGAAGAAAATATGATCACACATTTCTACCTCATTTAAGCATAACACACATCTAAAAGGTCCTTTCAACCCTCTTTTCATAAGATTTTCCCCTGTGAGTACCCGTTTATGAAGAAGGGTCTAGGTAAAAAGATCACTTTCGGCCATAACATCGATTGCCATATCTTTCTGAAGATATCTACCCATGGATGATTAAGTGGTCCAGCCAAAGAAGTATACCCCTCTGCCACCATGTAACTGCCATCAAATTGCCTTCCCCACCCCAATTCATCTTCCATGCCTGACAAGGATAGCTAGATGTATCGTAAAATGTACATCAGTTGTTGGATCTGTTGCTGCGATAAGGTCATTGGCCATTGAGAAAATGGAAGCCACTCTTTCTGAGGATGTGACTGCTGATAATGGTTGACTTTTATCCACCCTTGTGCATAGAGTGCATTCATAACATGTAGCAAATCCGGGTACTGAGATATAATTGGTGGAAACCCATTCCACGAGTCTGTCCAAAAATTTGCTTGACAACCATTTTTGACAATCCAAAATAAATTGTCTTTGATAAGAGTCTCCCCTAGGCGAAGGACAAGACAACATAGGAGATCCACTAGCAGGTAAGGAATGGCGAATGAGCTGACTCATTGGTAAACCACTTGCATATTTAGCACACACATTAATAACCCATAACTGTTGTGGATTTTGGAGAAGCCTCCAATATAATTTAGTTGTCAATGTCATGTTGTTCTTAACACTATCTCTAAAACCAAGTCCCCCAGTGTGTTTAGGATGACATAAAATCTCCCATTTGGCTAAATGCCTTTTTTATCTTGTTGTTTTCCACACCAAAGAAACCTCGACTAATATGATCTATATCATGAAGAATCCTAGCTGGAATATGAAGAAGAGATGCAATATATATTGGAATGGCTTGCAGACAGTTTTGACTAGGGTCATTCGTCCTCCTAAAGAAAGCCATCTGTTTGTCCATCTATCAAATTTGGCTTTGATTTTGGCCGTAACCCATGTCCAATCTATGAGCTTTTGAGGAGAAAGGAAAACACCAAGGTACTTAAGTGGCAAAGTGCCCTGCTAAAACCTCAACTTCTGAAGGATATCTTGCTCAAGTCGTGGGGGGCAATGAAAGAAGATGATGTTGGATTTGCCTTCATTAATATCCTGTCGGTAGCTTGAGAGAAAAGGTGTAGAATAGAGGCAATATGAGATGCTTCTCTCTTAGAGGCTTCCCCCATTATAGAAGAGTCATCCACAAACTACAAGTGTGTCAAAGGCGGAGCCTGTCGCACAAGTTGGATACCTTTAAGCTTTTTTCATTTTTGGTAGCAATTAACAATCGCCCAAGAGACTCCACCACAATTATAAACAAAAAGGGAGAGAGTGGGTCACCTTTCCTGAGTCCTCTCAAGGCTAAAAATGTAGGGGAAGGTTCCCCATTGATGAGAACAAAGAACGAGATAGTAGTAATACAAGTTTGGATCCACTCAATCCACTAAGCAGCAAAGCCAAATCTTTGTAAAAGAGTAGCTAGAAATCCCCAGTCCACTTTATCATATGCTTTTGCAAGGTCTAATCGTAGGAACATGGCAGGAGACTTTTTTTGAATTTGCATAGAATGAAGAACTTCTTGCACCAAAACTATATCATCTGCAATTTGTCTACCTGGAACAAAACCTCCTTGTTCTGGTGATATAATTTTATGCATAATTTGTTTTAGCCTTTCAGCCATCACTTTAGTAATGAAAAATAGACCAAATGCGTGAAAAAAGCAAAGTGTGCATTTGAACTAAAATCAAAGATATAAGCGCTGAATGCATTCGAAAAATAATTCTTTAAACACAAACAAAACGAAAGTCGGAAGCAAACTCGATTGAGGTTGAATTTTACATAGAGATCATTTCAAAAACAAATGCAAATTTAGGACCATGTAATAAAATAAAACTATGAGGGGGTCAAAAAATGTATTTATTTAAAATATAAAAATAAGAGGAGGAAATGAGTTGACCGGTGGAGCTCTATCAAGGTTTTGTGTCTTTTATGCGATTATTGCCTATCACATTATCTATCTATCATTGATTTAGACAAGGAATTTAGAATTTTACATTGGCGTGAGTGTCAAAGTCTTACTATATTAATGACTATCTCAATGATATATGCATCAATTGATATCAATGGAGTGCTAGATAACCATGGTCTTGAAGCGAAAGGAAGTTTACCGTGAAGCTTTTCTACAATGTATTGATTCTAATTTAGAAACCCCTTTACCTTATGTTGTTCTTGATTTCCCAATTTTGGCAAAGCTTGTCATTGTTTTGAATCTCTTTATTTTAGTTGTCTATCTTATTGGCCAAGTCCCCTCAAATTGAGTACTCAAGCAATGGATCTATAACCATGGGTATCGAATAATGAAGCCAAACTGTAACACACACTCAATATGCTACAAATATCTTGAACTCAAATAAATAATTTTTTTGGTTATTAAATCATGAATTACAATGCTTCATAAATAAGAAAACAACTCCCAACTTGATTTGCCAAGCAAACTCTAACTATCTTTGACTAAATCTACTCTAGGTGGTGAAATTTACTATTTTTAGCAATTTACTAGAACATGTTATTCTTAGTAAGTTCACATGCTTATTCGTACGACACGAAAATTGCCACGCATCTTCTACATGCCTAAATTAGAGGAATTGCCAACTTTCTAACCTACTATGCATTCAAGAGACTAAAATTAACTAATGCCCTAAAATAGGAAAAAACCGAACTACAACTTAAATCCTAATTTTCGGCCCCCAAATGGCGGATTTTGGGCCCGAAAATGTGCCAAAATTGCTCCAACAAGCGGGATGGATTAACTAATGCGTACGTCTTGTTGAAACAAGTGGTTTCAAAAAAATGGATTAAAAAGATATGACCATTTCAAGTTTTTGCTAAAAATAGTGCATCGGGAAGTCACATTTTTCAATCCAATAATTGATTACAAGTCATGGACATCAAAATTGAAAATCCTTTGTTGGAGCATAATATTCACGGGGATCCACATTTGATTATAGTGATCCCTACATAGTTAGAAGGCTCACATTATAAGGTGTTGCCTTTATTATAACTAATACAGTATATAAACCCAAATGAGACAAGTATGTCAAATTTACGTATTTCTAACAGTGGCATGATAAGTTTTTGTGAAATTATAACAAAAGTGCATGAAATTTCGAAAGGAGGAACTTAAATCATGTCATCACAGAGCTTTTAAGCTTAACTTGAAGTCTTGAATCGTTCTATGAAGCAAGATTTGCTGTTTTGTTCTTCTCGGGTTATCTCTGGCATGCACGGTCCAGTTTTGCTAGGGCATCACGTATTTGGTGATTTCACCATTAGATATTCCTACGATTTTTAGGAAAGTTCTGTTTCCACCTGTAGATGAAATCCCCCAATTTGCAAGTCAAATAATTACTTGTGTGAAAAGATCTTGATAACAGAAATTTCGGGCCATGTAGAGAAATTACAGTAAAGAGGGTAAGAGCTACTTGGATGCTAATTTTGAGTGTTTTAATATTGACGATGATATTAATAAGGTATAATAGTATTTGTAAGGTCTTCATGAATGTTTATATGGTATAGGAAGCTCCTTCCAATCAGTGCTGGATTTTGATGTTCAATGTTACATGTCACAATAATATTTAAGTCTTTAGAACACATGTCTAAAAATTATATGGATGTCATTTGAAGACGTTTAAATTATATAATATAATGAGAGGAGGGCAGCAGAGTTTTAGTCATAACTTTTGAATGTCGTAACGAAACGACACAAAATTTGGAACCTATGCTCTATATAGATACTACTAATTTATTTCAAAATTTCAAGACGATTGGAGTTGTGAAGAAAAAGTTATGGGTGACAGAAATTTGCTGCAGTCAGGATGGTCTTAAAAAAGCATATAGAGGCAGTCTTGTACAATGGACAGTTGAGTAAAGTCTCTAATTGTTTGAACTCATTTCTTGTGTGGAATTAACTATGTTTGAAGTTCCTACAGAGACAAGGGACTAAGGATCCTTGGGAGAATTCTAGAGGGAAGGGATTACTAATTGTGTCTACAGAAAAAGGAGCTAGAAGAGGCTAGTAAGAAGCGAAAAGGAAGAATAAGTAAAGGAATGCTTTTGTGGTTTATTTTGTGATCATTCTAACCAAGGGGAAAGTGTGCAACAAGGGAATAGAGAATGAAAAGCATTAGAGAAGCTAGAGACGTTCAGTGCATCCATGCGTAACATAATCAAGTCAGCCAAGAACTTGAGAAATTTAAGCATTGAAGCATTGAATATGCATGAGAGTGGAGCAAGGACATAGTATGAAGGAGTGTGGAGTAAGTGAACTTGGAGTATGATAGAAATAAAAATGAACATATTGTCATGCATGTGTTGAAGTTGAGCAAGATGGCACACATCAAGGAGGTTACACATTCACCTCCTATATGTACATCACTTGCATCATTTTATATGGAGCATTAAGATGATTTGGAGTCATTCTTTCCTTTTTGCATTTTATCTCATTGTTTTCATAACTTGCAGATTTATATGTGTGTGCTTAGTCTTTCTTTTGTGCAATTCACGTCTCACATTTATCACCTGTGCACTCTTTGATTTAGTAGATCATTGTTATTCCCGATATGATATAAAAACCACACTGGTATTAAGTGCGTCTGATTTTATCTTGCAAGTTTTTCAAAACCACGCCGGTATTAAGTGTGTTTAGTTTATCCTCCTAGTCCATACTTTGCATTCAATGGTGAGATCACATGTGATCCCGCAATGTATACAAAATATAAATAATGACAAACACAAAATGTGGAGAACCATACTAGAGCAATATAACCCACTAATCCTTTGATGGTAAGTGTCAAATTCGAGAGCACATGGACTATGTGCCACAATTAAATCTTGCAATTCCAAAATTTGTCACATGACACATGTATGTAGAAGGACATTCCAAAATCATGTTACATGGAATGTGTACGAAGGACATTCTCTAGTTTTAAATCAATGCAGTCAAGCATGGGGTCTCAATTGAATAAGAGCCCAACCTTATAATTATAGAGTAACACAATGGTATAATGTAGAACAATATTGTTTTTATTAGTTCAAGCCTTAATGATAATTACAACATTTAACACTCAATCTTAACATACAACAACTTAAAGATAATGAAGGGTGGGGAATGTGGGCACCACCAAGGTGAGAACATGTTCTTTACGAGGAGACAAAAGACTAATTAATTTGGTGAGACTATGAGTTTTGAAATCAAACAATTTAGGAACCTTAATTTATAAGGCTTGGTTTGGGCCAACTAGTGAAGTATAATTACATCCCATGAAAGTTCTAATATGTTAGAAAAGTGAAAAGTGCATAACTTCCCAAACTAAGATATAAAACAAGGAAGACATAAATGTTTAAATAAATGTGCTAAAGCAATATCAAGTACTTATATGATTGAACTAATGGAAATGAAACCCTAATGTGCAAGACGAAGGTAAGGAAAGAACTCAACTGATAACATATAAGCATTGCAGTGTCGAGTGTCAGTGTCCGACTAGAAATGCAGGGAACACGAGCGACTATGCAGAGGTCTCGAAAAGGATGGATCTAGAGGATATGAGTGGATTGGGGCACTGGAATAGGATTGAGTCACCCACGGGCACTCTGGTATGTAGAACAAACACCTAGTCTCTGAAAAAGTTTCGCAACGAGGTTCTCATAGTGGTCAAAGATAATTTGTAACCTTAGCTAGCTATCGCACTAAATTTCTGAACTACACCTGAATATGTTCCAATAATGTAAGATGATATTGAAGACCTGAAAAATACAAAAGAAGTATCAAAACCCTAAAAAATTAAGATAAAAATGAATGGGTTAGACTGACCTCAGGTGCCACAAAAGTGGGCTTACTACTCTTAGCGTTGCACTACATTTTAGACCCAAATGTAGTTCTAGTGAGTGTGTGTATGTCACGCCCTAGGTGCTCTTGTGTCAGTTGCATTTTGTGAAGTAGCGAGAAATAACTAAATGTAGAAAATGTAATAACATGTGTGCATGGAATAAAATAGAATCCCTCCCCTATGAAGTGTGATGCAAACTTCCTAGCTTGTGCCTTGATGATGGAGCTATGTGGATGCAAATGCAATAGATGGATGTAACTCTAGATGAGTGATAATAGTAGATGATGCTAGGTCCCTCATTATGGTCTCATAACTTTATATTTATAGGATTCTCTTGATCTAATTTCATAATTAACCCTAAAATGGCTGATCATGAAAATATAAATAAGAAGAAACGGCTAGAATTAGCCCAAAAAGTGGAGAATTTTTTTGAAAAGGATCGGGACTCCCTAGGTGGGACCGGGCGCCTAGTTAAGTCTAAAATTACAGGAAAATGCTGAAACAAATTGGGCATGTAGATGATAAGGTGTGGGAATGAAAAAATAAAATAAAACAAGATGGCCAAAAGACGAGGGTTAATTAGTACTTTCTTCACTCAAGAACCTTCTAAATAGTAGTATGAGACTGGGATAAATATTGTCTAAAGTGCATGATTTTGTGACTACATTTTGCCCCCACTTTATGTTGGTGAGCTAAAAGCTCAGTAACATAAAGTAGATAGAAGTGCATACTTGATATCCATGAAGAGTGTAGTAGAAATGCGCCAAGGACTAGACAAAAGTGTGGAATGAAAAAGAAAATGGAGGAGTGTGGAAACTAAAGATGAAAAATGTGCAAAGAAAAAGTGATGAGAGTGAACCTAGGGTGAAACGTGTGTGTAGTTTTTACGCAATGTATAGTGTACCTGCATGGTTAGTAAAGCATGTGCTATCGTAGAATGTTATTGTTGTTTCCCCCAATTTGACTGCTTTTTTCTCATACGGCTGGACCTATAAGGAGAAAATGATCAAGTAGTCAAATATGTATGTATGTAAGTGTAAAAACGCTATGTAAAATACACATGTATATGAAAGTGTAAAATATGCAAATGTAAAGTACGTGAAAATAAATGTGTAAATGGAACATGTGCACCTGATCCATGTCAAGGGAAAGAGTGTAGAAGGATATCCTGTGTTGCGAGTTTTTGGGCGATCTCACGCCATCCTAGTTGAAGAAGTGTAGGGAGGAAATGCTTTGTGTCCTCTAATCTCTAACCACTTATGCTGAAATGTGTGTTTTTGCGCGATCCGATGCCACTAGACAAAGTAGTGTAGAGAGGCACACCCATTATAACCTCTAAGCTTGTAACAACTTCCTAGAATGCTAAGGACACCATGTCTTGTAAAATCCATTGTGTATGGGGTTCACAGACTAGTCTGAACCCACTTGATGTGTATAACTAAACCGAAATGGTGTAGAATCTCTGTGTTAGTATGTATAAAAACCCCAAATGATTCCCCCTCTTTGGGGTGCATGTGATGTTGCTGATAGGAGAATGTGTCCCCAAAAGAGGACCAACCACATGTGCTCTGTGACTTTTCCATGCGGGGAAGGGAATGCGCTTGGTAGAAACCAAAACGTGCACAAACAAGGATGGCTAGCCAAAATAAGTGATTACTACGAAAACACATACATGTAAGAAAACAATGTGTAATCTACGTAAACAATGTAAAAACTACCAAACACAAGTAGTGTAAAAATGTAAGAAGATAAATAAGTTGGAAAAAGCAGATCGCAAACATGGGACATCACTCACAATGTTGCAAGACATGGAAGGACATCATAGCCACAAACAATAAGTATGCACACAAACATAGTGCAAATCCCGCATACAATGGCAAACAATGCAAACAAGACAAACAAAGAAAAATCATGGAAACATGTAATCCTGTAAAACAAGTGTTGCACATGGAACACCCGTTAGCATGTTAGAGAAATAACCAATATGTCAAAAGCATGCATGAGCAAGAAATATAAGATGCTAAGTACAAAATAAAACAATAACACCTAGAAGATACAAATGTGGATGCCCCCAGTGACCAGTGTAGGAAGGGTAGAAGGTGAGCATCCATACCGCGTGTAGGAGTCATGTATCTATGATCAAACTAAACAAAGGCGTGAACGCGCATGTGTGGATTGTATAGATAATGACATATAAGAAATCAATCTAACATGTGTAGTAAAGTGATCATGTAACAAACTAGTAAACAAGAATAAATGCCCCCAAGACAATGCAATATGTTGTGGATGGATGGAATGGAATGCACAAAGGAATGATAGGATCCACGTGCACCCCAAGTGGATGGAAGTGTATGCAATAAGGCTCATTTTGGTTGTCCCATCAGTAGTAAGAATGAACCGTAAATAAGAGTGTGTCATTGGGAAATGGTCGAGTAGTGTTTGTTGTGTCTAATGCACTGTGATGAATGTGCATGTAACAATGATGAGATGGGACATATAGAAAGGATGTGCATGAACCCTATAGCCAAAGCATATATCATGACTTGATGAATCAACGAGTGATGATTTAGCCTAAGCGTATATCCCTATATGATGAAATAACGAGTGATGATTTATCCCTAAGCGTATATCACTATGAGATGAAATAACAGTGATGATTTAGCCCTAAGCGTATATCACTATAAGATGAATGGATAAGTGATGATTTATCCCTAAGCATATATCACTATATAATGAATGATGAGTGGTGATGTAACCTAAGGTGTATACCACTACAAAATGATATAATGGAGGTGGTGATCTAGTCTAAAGTGTATACCACTACTAGATGAAAAAATGAGTGATGATTTAGCCTAAAGCATATGTCACTAGCCTAAGATTGTCACATGATGAAATGTCGCATGGTGAATATAAGGTCCATTTGATTTGTAAACCCTCAACAATTGATTATGGATCGAGGAACTAAAGTGCATCATAGGGTGGTGAGTGCAGTGCGTAGAAGACAACGTAGTATGTATGATGAGAATAAATGACCATGTGATGAGTATGGTTTGTAAATGTGCGGTGTGTAAAATGTGATGCTAAAGGTAAACAATATGTAATGTATAATATGCAATGTAACATGTGTAGTAATGTAGAATGTAGGGATGAAATGTAAAGCTAGACTCATATGTAATGTAACCTAGCATAGTATGTAGAATATATGTGATGTAGAAATGCGCAGTGTATGATGTGACTATGTACGTAGTTAGCCTAATGATGTATGTAATGTGTAAGATGAATATGTATGATCCTAAACGCGTAGATGATAGAAGTATTGGGAAACTAGTAGAAATGTGTGATGTATGAATGCGTAAATGTCAAAAGGTTGTAGAAAAAACTATAGAATGTATGGTGTATGATGCGCAATGTGTGATGAAATGCAAATGTGTAATGCCTATAATGCGGTGTGTGGGGTTCAATGTAATAGTAATCCCTCAACATTCAAGTGTGAACCGAAGCATAAGAGTGCATCATCAAGTAGTAACGATGTAGGATGTGTGATTGTTATGCATATATGAAAATAAAATAGAGGATAGATGTGCACAAGTAGGGGGTATGTATTAGGTGTGATGCCCCCATGTGTGTATAAATGTAGAAAAAAATCAATGGTAAGGAAGGACAAAGATCTTCCATCTCATATATGTAGTGATGAAAGTGTATGCAACATGTGTGATTGATAAGAGTGGGATGTAATACTAAAGAAGATGAATGCAATGGTAATGCGAAGAGTATAAGGGAGGGGATGTGTAAATGTGATTCCCCCTCGATAGTGTGAAAATAAGGACTATGTAAATTCATTAAGAAGATCATCATCCTCTGGATCGAAATCGAATGGATATGCATTAGTAACTAAAATGATTAACATTAATTTTACTACTAATAATGCATTACTTGATTATATGGGTGCTTATGATCATCTTCCCTCTTTCCACCATAAGCGACATCACCCTTCCTTTCCCACTAATATGGTTTTCCTTAGAGAGTCTGATATCCCCATTGGTGGCACCGATTAACTCAATACCATTCCAACTGATCCGTATATTGAGGACCGTTATGCCCTTCTTAATGAAGAAACAATACAATACAACTTGGGCACGTCTGAAAAATTCGAGCATAGCCACCTCTCTTACCCCTGCTAAACAAAAGGATACTAAGCAAGTCCTTTATGACTTCTCAAATATTTTCACATGGGATTATAGTGAGATGTTAGGTATTGATACATCTGTCACAATGCATAACATTGTCCTTAACCCGAGTTCCAAACCCGTCCAACAGAATATCCATAAGATGCATCCTAAGGTAGCCCTCTTAGTCAAGGATGAAATTTAAAAACTTTTAGATGCAAGTTTTATCCATGTTGTTAATTATCCTGAATGGGTGTCCAATATTGTCCCCGTAATGAAACCAGATAGTCACATTCGTTCATTGTTGACCGACTTTCTTGATTTAAATAAAGCTTTCCCTAAGGATAGTTTTCCTTTTCCACATATCGATGTTATTGTCATTCTCTACTTTACATACGACATATTTTCTTTTATGGATGGATTTTCGTCATTACAATCAAATCAAGCTCAATTTTTCTGATCAAGAAAAAACCTCCTTCACCATGCCATGGGGTACATTCTGCTATACAATTATGCCCTTTGGCCTTAAAAATGTAGGGGCTACCTATCAATATGCAATGACACATATATTCCATGATTACATTCACAAGATCATTGAGGATTATGTAGATGACATCTTAGCAAAATATAGGTGGCGTTCTTCCCATGCAAAGGATCTACGCATACTATTTGAATGATTACACCAATATCATGTACGTTTAAATCCAAAAAAATGTGTTTTTGGGGTCACGACAGAAAACTCCTCGATATATTATCTCCCAATGTGGCATAGAGATTGACCCTAACAAAATTAAAGCCATTATCGACATGCCTCCACCCAAGAACCTCCACCAAATTCATTCCCTACAAGGTAAAATCCAAGCTATCCAACGTTTTACCCAACTTGCTGATAAGACTCAATCGTTCACATGAATAATGAAGAAATATACTAAGTTTGTTTGGGATGAGCAATGCCAACAAGCATTCAATCATATCAAATCCTACTTGTTAAATCCCCCTGTTCTAGTTCCTCCCATAGTGATCAACATTTTTTGTTATATATCTCTGCTACGTTTCATGCCTTATGCGTTATTGGCACAACATGATGATTCTCAACGTGAAAGAGCCATATATTATATCATTCGTACTCTCCTCTCTTACAAATGTAACTATAACTACATTGAAAAATTGTGCCTTGGTCTTGTCTTTGTTGCAGAAAAATTATGCCATTATCTCCTTAACAATGAAGTACATATTATCACCAAAGTCGATCCCTTGCGTTATCTCTTATCCCACACACACCTCTCAGGATGTTTGGCATGTTGGGTCATGCTCCTCACTGAATTTTATTTTAAGTTTATCCCACAAAAAGTAATCAAGGGATAGGTCATCGCTGATCAATTAGCCGTAACACCCCTCTCGGATACATCACCTATTTATGATTCCTTTCATGATGATTTCACTTTGCTATACCATTGATCCATATAAATGGATGATGTAATTTGATGAATCTCGTTGTCGCTTCGCTGTTGGGGCTGGGATAGTCTTTATTACCCCACACAGGTGACCCACTCCCCTTTGCATATCGATTAGGGTTTTCTTGCACAAACAACATTGCTGAATATGAGGCTCTCATTTTAGGCTTTCTTACTACTCAAAAGCTCCTCATTCGTAACTTATGCATCCATGATGACTCTCAATTAGTCATCAATCAGGTTAATGATACATATCACACAAAGGAGGAACATCTCATTCCATATAATACCCTTGTAAAATATCTTTTAGCTACCTTTGAGTCCTATTCCATCACCATTATTCCTCGTAAAGATAATCGCCATGCAGATGTTATGGCAAGTGCCACATCACTTATCCCACAAGACATCACCGATGAACAAGACACCTTCATCATTACACACTTATGTCATCCATCCATCTTTGCATTACCTATTGCATATTACACCATCACACTTAGTCAAGACACCGTAGAATGGTTCATGCCTATTTATAATTACTTATACAAGCAAACCATCCCTGATGCCCTACATCCTTATGAATCTCCCGATTACGTCATGAGGCTACTCATAATGTTATCGTGGGGAATGAATTATTCAAGCATGCTATTGACGTCCACCTTCTCTGTTGCCTTTCACTCACAGATATTCCCATAACTATCTCAAAAATTCATGATAACATATGTGGTGGTCATTTCTCGAGCAAAGCTATGTCGCAAAAACTTTTATGACAAAGATATTATTGGCCTGCGATGGAACAAGATTACCTTGAATATGTTACTCATTGTGACAAATGTAAAAAAATGACCATATCCACCATGCATCTACTTACGACCTTCAACCCATTGCACCAACTTGGCCTTTATCCCTTTAGGGGTTTGACTTAATTGGTATGATCAATCCTGAATCGGATGATGGACACAAATTCATAATTATGGTTACAAATACTTTACAAAGTGGGTCAAAGCGGATCCCCTACGAACGACCACTAGACATTTGTAACTTTCTAAAAACACATATTATCACACATTTTGGTGTGCCTTCTACTATCATTACTGATAATGGAACTTCATTAAAAAATAAAGATGTTAAGAAATTTTGTGCTAAATTCAAAATTAAACAATCCTTCTCTACACCTTATTATCCACAAGGCAATGGTCAAGTTGAGGCTACTAACAAAACTATTATCAAAATTTTACGCAAGACCATTGACTCTAGTGGTACTGATTGACATAACCAACTATTCTACCTTGAATATGTTACTCGTTGTGACAAATGTAAAAACACGACCATATCCACCATGCATCCGCTACGACCTTCGACCCATTGCACCCACTGTCCTTTCTCCCTTTAGGGGTTTGACTTAATTGGTATGATCAATCCTGAATCGGATGATGGACACAAATTCATAATTATGGTTACCGAATACTTTACCAAGTGGGTCAAAGTGGCTCCCCTACGAATGACCACTGGTATAGACATTTGTAACTTTCTTACCACACATATTATCACACATTTTGGTGTGCCTTCTACTATCATTACTGATAATGGAACTTCATTCAAAAATAAAGATGTTAAGATTTTTTTGCTAAATTCAAAATCAAACAATCCTTCTCTATGCCCTATTATCCACAAGGCAATGGTCAAGCTAAGGCCACTAACAAAACTATTATAAAATTTTATGCAAGACCATTGACTCTAGTGGTATTCGATTGACATAACCAACTATTCTACGCGCTATGGGCTTATCATACTAGTGTTCATACACCTACTAATGCTACCCCTTTTTCCTTAGTTTATGGTGCTTTGAGGCTATTATCCCACTTGAACTTGAGATACCATCCTTGTGGATATCTCTCAAAGGAATCCTCAAAGACAATGAATATCGTGAAAACCGATTACATGAACTAGAAATGTTAGACTCATGTCGTGTCCAAGAACTTGAACATCTCCGTGCATATCAATCTCGCATCGCTAATACCTACAATCAAAAAATTCTCTTGAGATTTTAATATCGGTGACCTCGTCCTGAAAGAGAATCAAAAGAATACAAATGTTGAGGCACCTCTCAAGGGAAAATTTAAGCCCAACTGGATTGGTCCCTACATTATCATTGATAAAATTGGTGGTGGAGTATATCACCTCACCACCCTTTTAGGAAAAAAACTCAAAAATCCATTTGACATAATATATCTTAAGAGGTACTACACTTAGATACCCATACTACGATCATTACCCGATGACACACTCTTGTGCTTCGGTTCACACTACACTATTGAGGATTCCCATTACACTTTGAACCCCACTCAATGCACTATAGACATTATATATTGCATTTCATCACACATCACGTGTTATACACCAATACATTCTATGCTTAGTCTACATTCTACTATTATTCTACACGCATCTTGCATCATACCTAAGTAATTCTACATATCATATAGCCTAGTTATTCTACACACATACTACCTACATCATAAAATTTTTACATAATACGCTAGTTTTCATCACATATGACTCTAGACTTACATTACATCCTTTCATAAGACATTATTAGTCTACCTAAACTTGTTACATTACGCATTATACATTCTACACACCTTCCATTGTCTTATATACGTTGTGTTTTCACATATTATATACATCACATGGTAGTTTCATCATTACACATATTACATTGTTTTCTACATGTTGCACTCACCACCCTATGATGCACTTTAATTCCTCAGTCCATACTCGAATGCCGAGGGTTTACAAATCAAATGGACCTTATATTCACCGTACAACATTTCACCATGAGACATTTCATCATGTAACAATCTTAGGCTAGTGACATACACTATACGCTAAATCGTCACTCACTCTTTCTATCTAGCAATGGTATACGCTTTATGCTAGGTTGCCATGTCCATTATATCATTTTGTAGTGGTATACACCTTAGGTTACATCACCACTCTTTGTCATTCATTATATAGTGATATACGCTTAGGGCTACATCATCACTTATCCATTCATCTCATAGTAATATACGCTCGGGGATAAATCATCATTCGTTCTCTCATCATATAGTGATATACGCTTAGGATAAATCATCACTCATCCATTCATCAAGTCGTAATATACGCTTTGGTTATAAGGTTCATGCACATCCTTTCTATATATCGCATCTCATCACCATTACATGCACATTCATCACAACACGTTAGACACAACAAACACTATGACCATTTCCCGATGACGCACTCTTGTTTATGGTTCATTATTGACTACTGAGGGGAAAAAATGAACCTCATTACATACACTTCCATCCACTTGGGGGAATTCGGCTCCTATCACACCATATTGCATTCCATTCCATCCACCCACAACATATTGCATTGTCTTGGGAGCATTTACTCTTGTTTACTAGTGTTTTACATGATCACTTTACTACACATGTTAGCTTGATTTCCTATATGTCATTATCTTTACCATCCACACATGCACGTTCACACCTTTTTTTTACTTGTGATCATAGATACAAGACTCTTACATGCGGCATGTATGCTCACCTTTACCCTTCCTACATTGGTCATTAGGGGCATCCAAATTTCTTCTCTTCCAGTGCTATTGTTTCATTTTGTACTTAACATCTTACACATTTTTGACATATTGGCTATTTCTCTGACATGCTAATAGGTGTTCCATGTGAAACACTTGTTTTGCAGATTATATGTTTCTATGACTACTTGTTTGTTTGCTTATACTTATTTGCCATTGTTTGCTATTGTATGCGGGATTTTCCCTATGTTTGTGTGCACACTTGCTTGTTTTTGCAGCCATGATGGCCTTGTGTGTCTTACAACATCATGAGTGATGTCCCATGTTTGCTACCCACTTTATGTGGCTTACTTGTTTTCTTGCGTGTTTTCATTTACTACATTGTTTGTGTAGCTTACACATGTTTTCTATATGCATGCATTGTTTGTTTACACTTGTCTTTGGCTAGCCTTCTTGTTTGTGCGTGCCTTGGTTTCTACCAAGAACTTTTCTAGGGTTCCAACATACATGTGGTTGGTCCTCTTTTGGGGCCACATGTCTCCTATTCAGCGATATTGGATGTTCCTCCAAAGAGGGGGCATCATTTGGGGGTTTCTACATACTAACACATAGATTCTACACCGGCACGGTTCATTTTTCTATAGCGAGTGGGTTCAGACCAGTCTCTACGAGACCCCATACACAATGAATTTTATAGTACATGATGTTCTTAGAATTTCTGGGAAGCAGTTACATGCTTGGGGGTTACAGTGGGTGTGCCTCTCTACACTACTTTGGCTAGTGGCATCAGATCACCCAAAAAACTAGGACAATACAAAGATATCTTCACACACATTTTCAACGAAGTGGTTAGAGCTTGGAGGACACAAAACATTTCCTCCCTACACTTCTTCAGCCAGGGTGGTGTGAGATCGCCCAAAAACTCATAGTACATGATATCCTTCTACACTCTTTCCCTCAACATGGATCAGGTGCACATGTTCCATTTACACTTTTCCTTTCACATACTTTACATTTACGTATTTTACACTTTCATATACATGTGTATTTTACATAACATTTTTATACTTACATACATACATATTTGACTACTTGATCATTTTCTCCTTGTAGGTCCGACCATATGAGAAACAAGAAGTCAAATTGGGGGCAACAACAATGACAACAATAACAACGTCAACAGAACATTCCATGACAACACATGCTTTACTAACCATGTAGGTACACCGCAACAACTACACAAACATTCCGCCCTAGGTTCACTCTCATCAATTTTTCTTTGCGCATTTTTCATCTTTAGATTCCATGCTCCTCCATCTTTTTTTGTCATTCCATGCTTTTGTCTAGTCCTTCGGCGCGTTTCTACTACACTCTTCATGGATATCAGGTACACACTTCTATCTACTTTATGTTACCAAGCTTTTAGCTCACCAACATAAAGTGGGGGAAAAATGTAGTCACAAAATCATGCACTTTAGACAATATTTATCCTAGTCTCATACTACTATTTAGAAGGTTCTTGAGTGAAGAAAGTACTAATTAACCCCCATCTTTTGGCCATCTTATTTTATTTCTTCATTCCCGCACCTTATCATCTACACGTCCATTCTATTTCGGTATTTTCCCGTCATTTTACTCTTAACTAGGGTGCCTAGGTTTGTCTTGGGTGCCTATGGGTGCCTCGGTCCCACATGGGGTGCCCCGATCCTTTTCAAACTTTCCCGCCACTTTTTGGAATCTTTCTAGCCATTTATTCTTCTTATCTTTTTCCTAGTTGGCCATTTTAGGGTTAATTACAAAATTAGATCAAGAGAAACCTATAAATATAAATTTATGAGACCATAATGAGGGACCTAGCATCATTTACTACTATCACTCATCTAGAGTTACATCCATCTATTGCATTTGCATCCACATAGCTCCATCATCAAGGCACAAGCTAGGAAGTCTGCATCACACTTCATAGGGGGATTCTATTCTATTCCATGCACACATGCTATTACATTTTCTACATTTAGTTATTGCTTGCTACTTCACAAAGTGCGATTGGCACAAGAGAACCTAGGGCACGACATGCACACACTCACCAGAACTACATTTGGGTCCAAAATGTAGTGCATCGCTCAAAGTAGTAAGCCATTGTTGTGGGAGCCGAGGTCGATCGAGGCATTCATTTGCATATTTTTTTTTATGGTTTTGATACTTATTTTTTCTTTTTGCAAGTATTCAATATCATCTTGCATTATTCGGAACATTCGGCACTGATTAAGAAATTCGGTCGGCAACCAACGAAGGTTATTAATTATCTTTTGACCCTATGAGAACCATTTTCGGATCTTTTTCGAGACCGGGGCACCTGTTCTACTTACTAGAGCACCCGTGGGTGCCATAGTCCTATTCCAGTGCCCCAGTCCTCTCGAGATCCTCTAGATACATCCTTTTCGGGACCTTTGCATAGTTGCTCTTGTTCTAGAATTTCCCGGTCGGATCTGTGCAACACTCTGCACATAAACATCTATTATCCACTTTGAGTTATTTCTTTACCTTCTTCTTGTATATTAGGGTTTTATTTACATTAGTTCAATTATATAATTACTTTATATTGCTTTAGTACATCCATTCACATTGGTTATGTTCAACTAGATTAGATTAACTATCGCCAACTTACTCCTTGTTAGTTAATTTTAGTTAATCAGATTAATAGTGATATTTAGTTGTTTATAACACATTATGAATGATTTGATATGATATAATATGACTAAGGATAATATCATAAGTATTAGAAAAAATATTAGGAGCATCACCCTTACCAAATTACATGGGAGCATGCGAAAACCTATTTTTAAGAAAGAAGGAAGGGGGATTCTCATATGCACCTAGATATTTGGAGAATGGTTTCTTTCTTTGGTGAATATTGGGTGATCATTCATAGAGTAACATGATGAAGTAACTAGATAGAGAGCCATAAGAAGATGCATGTGTCATAATGTTATATTTGTAAAACTAGAAAGAGGAAGTAAGATGTATACTATGATTTTGTCAACATCAATAAAATCCCAACTATGATGAGTGGGAAATTTAGAATGATCAATCCGATAAGCCTTGAGTTCATCAAGGATAATCAATGAATCATCACTATGAAAGAGAAGAATAGTCACTTCGTGTAAAAGCTCACTTGGTATATCAATTTGTTCATCATTACGACATTAGTATCAAAGATATCACATTCTTCATAAGGGATTGTTAATGGTAGAGTGGTACTACCTATGACATTATCTCCATGTTTCCCCCATTTGGGATGGGATTCGTTGGGGGAGAATACTTTATAGAAGGAAACTTAGGGTTAAGCGATATGTTCTTATTCCCATAGAGATACATATATCATCATCAATTGTATTTAGGGAGGAGAAGAGAGAGAATACCATCCATGTGTAGTAGGCGTTACCTCAATAGTAAATTTCACATTAATATGATAATTAATATTTGTATTAATATTATTCCCATCATGATCGGTCTATGCCAAAGTTTTCTCATTAGAATTTGACCTAGACTATTACTCTAAATTCACTAGTAATGGTAAAGTGGGGATATCTGCATAATCCATTATTGTGTTGCCCACGACTAGGCTTGTCATGTTCTAAGTGTTCTAAGGCCATGTGAAATTTCTCATGCTCTATTAATTTTGTTTCCATTTACATTCACACAAAAATATTATGTCAGTCTTTCCTTTGAGATTACCTCTTCGAAAGGATGTATTACTTTCACAATCGAAGTTGTGTCATTTAGTATTCCATTGTGATTTTTGACATAGATGTATCACTTTGGTAACCCATTTAAATTTAGGTACTTGAGATGATTGCATAGGGGATATAACAAAATATCACGTATCAAAAAGAAATAAAACACTTATGCTTAAGGGATGAATTGCTTGTTGTAAAGCATTATAATTATTTTCACGATGTCTCATTAAATCAATAATAATTGCAAAATGGCCGACATTCTATTTTTTCATTCCTATAGAGGGGATAATAATAATTAGGTAATGAAGTGATTAAAATTTGAGTATATCATATAAAATATCATGTTGTGTAGAATATTTGTCAATCTAAAGAGGTGTTTTCCAATGTGGTTGACTTGGTATTTGAGATTGATTTTTTAGAATACACAAATAATTTCCTCTGTGGATGAATTTCACTACACTTGAATGAGAAAATTATAATGCATATTATTTGTATCAAATTGCTTTCTGTATCCTTAGAACCATATGGATCATGATGTGTAGAGACTTGATTGGCATGTGCATTTGAGGGATCCTTTAGATGTGTTATCTCATCCTTGAGAGTTTTGATCTTAGTACTTGTAGCTTGAATTTTATCTTGGAAAAATCATTGTAGCACTTGAATAGATTGCAAGATAACCTTGTAAATGTTGTCAATATATAACCATATATTGATGAAGAATCCATATGATATGGCTGAAATTGGTATTTTGAGCTATTATCCTTAGAAGAGTGATGTACACATGAGATGATGATAAAGAATAAGGAAATGCCAACATACAATAGACCATACAATCATATAAGATAGATATTAAAAAAATTATTATTGGAGATGAATAAGAGTAATCCCAAATATAGTAATGAAGGTAGGCCCAAAAGTGATGTTTAGTGAAAAATAACCGTTATCAAATTACTAAAATGACCATTTATAGAAATAAAAGTGAATTTAACGAAACCAAAAGAGGTATTTTATAATATGAATATGTAGTTGACAAACCTCCAAGCAATTTGTGAAAAAATATGTTTTTATTATGCCTTAATTTTAAAAAAATAACAATTTTGAATTTTTGAAAATTTTGCTAAAAATTTGTGCCAAATAAAAATAGGTTGTAGTTTAATGTATCAAAAGAAATAAAAACCTATAAGGAATTTTAAAATAGATTCGTTAATTATTATATATGCAAAAATTGTTTTGGCCAACATGGAGCCCTATAAAGTGTTACAAAGAGGAGGACCGATCGTGACACTATAGAGAAATTTGTGAAAACTAGATTTAGGGCACAAAATAGATGGGAATATGAATACAAAGCATGGAAAATTGATAAAATTAAAAGTAAAGATGAAGGAGAAACCCTAAGGAAACTAGGGTTTGTAAATTCGAGCACACATTGGTTTTGCTAAAATGTTTAAACCCTAACTAAACTATGATATGGAATGTGCATAGTAATAGATAGGATGTAAGGGTTTGTTATAATAGATCATTATGATCTAATCAATTTACAATTAACTATGCATGACTAGTTTAATATATTAATATATGCAACGATAATAAACAATAAAACAATAAATCAAATACTTAAGAGAAAATGAAGAATTAGTCAGTAAAGCTCATAATATGGGAGATCCAAATGTTTAGACACATGAAATAGTCATATTAGAAATTTTAAATGATTCATTATTAATTATGTAATTAAAAACTTAAGCTGTACAAGACCGTATAACTATTGTACATTCTTTCCCGGTACAGTCTTTGTATGCTCATAACTAGGGCTTGTATTCTTGGGCCCTTTGAAAATTAGACTCTGAACTTCATGTTTGATTCACTTTCTTGGAAATATGCCTGGTCATATGTCATTCTAGTTTGCACAACCTCATGATGACATGTAGTCACCTAAAACAAAGTAAAAACTTTGGACTCTGCAATACCCTTCATCAATGCATTAGATAATAAAAAGGATAAACTAGTGTGTAGGGAGACTAGACTATCCTTGGTGGTCAACCCTATTGAACCAATCCAAATGTTGCACTACATGCCCTTGTGTGGGATCAAGCCTCATGTATTTCTCTTAGGTGCATGTGCTATTGTGAATGTTATATAAGTCAATCTTTTATGGGCTCCCTTGCGTCTCTTGACACAAATATATTAGGCTAAATATAGAGTATAGAATGTACACAACGTGGTAAAAGTGTGATGTGGTGTGCTTCAACCGCATAATCCAACCATTTTTCCTTTAAAACCGTTTGACAATGCTTCAAATGATTTTTCTCTTGCTAAGACATGACTCTAAGACCTTTGCATGCTTGGAAATGGAGAAAGTTAATTTTTTGATATGGTTGTGTTGTAGACCTGTAGTAAGGGTTTCTCCAATAGATGTACAACTAATTTAAGAACATAATGAGAGGTTTGAGTGTTTTTGGAATGATATTTACAATAGGATCATGTATGAGTGTTAAATGAGTGAAAAATATCACTGAATTTCTTATATAACCTTCTATTAGTGAAATACTATGATAAATTTGACCCTAGGAAGATGAAACGATGCAATAAAGATATTCAAATTGAAATCAGAGTTAAAAGATAAGAAAGTTTAGGACCGTACGAGTCGAGTTAAGGATGTTTAACACATATTGACCAAAATGTACAATCAAAGAAATGAGAGATGTGATGCGAAAAGAAAAATTTCTAGCATGATGCATATGTATAGTTTACTTATTTAAGTAATTAATATTGCTTGAATATGCGATAGATCGAGTGTGGAGATGAAAAAATCGTGAAAGAGTTAAAGAGATATACTATTTTGACTTAGAATGTGAGCATTTGTCTTAGCAAGGAGCATAGCCAAACTTGTCATTGCTAAAAGATAAGTTACCAAATTTGAGTGTCTACAATATAATCTTTAATTAAGGAAGAGTAAGGTAAATTTTACTTAAGATTTGATAAATACTATTTGAAGAGAGTAAATGAGTGGATTAGTTGTATTTATATAACTCCATGGGATAGAATTTGGCACATGGGCCAACCCATGGTTCTAAAACAAACCCGTGAAGTGGTAAAGGAGGATTTGGGGATCTTTGAGAGAATTAATTATGTTTCCAATAATGAGAATGATAGTGCCGTTATGCCAAAAATAAACTTGTGCTTTACAACATAAGCCTCCACAAAATTGTTTGTCACTTTTTCCAATTTCTTAGAACATAAAAACTTTAAAACCCCAGAGATTCTTGAAAAATACCTCCTTAACTACCATTTATTGGATTACCTTGACATGCTCCAACCTAAAATCAAATGTTGATTAGGGCCTTAAAAGAGTATTGGTAAAATAATTATTGTTGAGGAAACCAATCAAAACCTAAAGTTGTTCAAATGGATTGGTATGTTCTCTACACATTGCTCTTTCCTTTCCAAAATCCCAAACATATTTTCAACATGATCAAAAAGGTTGGTTTATGAAGCTTCCAAAAAAGGCATGTTGATAGACTCTAACGCTCCTTAGATGAACTCGGCGCTCAACTAATAAACTCCAATGTGCCTCAGATGAACTCAAGTGCTAGTCTTATAGACTCTAGTTCTCCACGAGATGAACTTTGATGCTTAACTGATAGACTTTGGCACTTGTTAGATGGAATCTTTACGCTGACTAATAGACTCTGGCACTCGGATGATACAAAATATTGGGAACATAATGTAGGTAAAAAGGAGTGTAAAAAGGATACGTTGGGGGCTCATCATCTCCCCCACACCCAAACTCTTGCAAATCCTTTTGCAATCTATTCCTCTTATTGTTATTCATCATGGAGTCTCATCAAATCATACTCAAAAAGATAAAATGGCAAAATAGTTTTTTCTCACTTTTGTACCCTTTATGTTTTCTAATTTTATGCTCCCATAGAGTGAAGTGAACTAAACCTTCCTCTCCTTGATGTTTCCAATATAGTGCATGATATAAGAGTATGGGAGGCCTATACCTCATTCCTATCCATTCTTTCCCAAATTCTCTCATGAATTGCATTAGGGATCTTGTTGTTTTGGCTACCTATGTTAGAGTAGTAGGGGAAATAACTTCTCTTCTCATCATGTAAAACTCCATGGAATCCCATCTCACTATACATGATGTGAATGAAAAGGGAATTTCTCTACGTAAAAATGTTAAAAGTCTAAAACTACACCTTCCATCTGAAAGAAATATTATTCTCCTACATTTCCATTGTATAGATAAGAATGTATGGAATGTTCGATAAAATATTTGGGCTTGGGGTACTTAGACCTCATGAGTAAGTCGATGTTTGTCTCTAA
The DNA here is from genome assembly GCA_018340775.1 of Taxus wallichiana var. yunnanensis. Taxonomy (NCBI): domain Eukaryota; kingdom Viridiplantae; phylum Streptophyta; class Pinopsida; order Cupressales; family Taxaceae; genus Taxus; species Taxus wallichiana. The sequence continues at coordinate 848,903,367 of CM031242.1, read as the reverse complement.
ACTGGTGAAAGCTTATTGTTCCTTCCTCTATAGGATTTGATTTTTACAAAGAGATATAATGTATCTTAGTTATATCTCTCCCATATATAAATTTATCATGAAACTAGGGATGTGCACCAAAAGCTAATCAATCAATAATAACTCACATAATTAGTTTTGTTGCTTTGTTGTGCTAGTAAAGTATACTTTCAAGAATTGTACTTTAGTTTCCAGCTCATGAGGTAATTTTTGGAAAATTATTAACATTTTCCACCTACAATATTGTTCTTTTAGAAACAAATGATAGACTGCAGATGGTTTTCTATAGGTTGTCAATGCTTCTCCATACTTGACAAGCAAGAGACAATCCTTTTGCTAATTCTTGATTTTCTGTTGGGCCTTTTTTAGTTCTATTCTTAGAATTTTCACCTATGATTTAGTTTCTTCCCAAATCTTCATAATTTTCTCAGGATTCAATATGTTTTTCTCATCATTTTATATTAGAAATACTTTGGAGGAGGGATTTTCACTTTAATAGATTCCACAATCTGATTTAAATCAGAAATTTGAGTGTCTTTTATTGACAATTGTGAAGTTCTTTTTATAGATTGGAAATGTTGTCTTCATTTTCATTATTATTTTTCTCTAATATTTGTAATTTTGAGTCAATTCCAGAATATTGTGGTCTTTTTCACTAGTCTCTTACTTCGTAAGAGCTAGATCTTCTTTTATACTCACTAACTCAGTATCCTTGTTCTATAGTTTAGATTTTGAGTCTTGAACTTGCTTTTGCAGTTCAAGAATTTTCATTTGTTTCTCAGCTAGAGATTGTCTAAAAAATTGAATTTCTTCTTCTTATTGCTTGATCAATATATTTTTTCTTGACAGGGTTAAGGCTTGGTGCAATTGTTGGTCCTCTATTAGACCTTGTAATTCAATCCCTTCTTCTTCAATTATTGACTTTCCTTTTTCTACATATGAGGAAGAAGAAGGTTGAAAGGCAACTATTTATAATTCCATCTCTATACATATTTGAATATCAATGGATTTTACTATCTTTTGAACATTTGTAGTACCTACCATTTCTTGTTCACTGGTGGGCTCTACTCTTTCTTACATGTCTACAAGCCTAGGTGATTCTTGATTGATTGGAGGATGTTGATTAAATGATTCTAGGATGTTGATTAAATGATTCTAATATTTGTGTAATATCCCAATCTTTGAGTTCTTCTTCCAATTCATATGCAAAGAGAATTAGTTTTCTAATCCTTTTATGTTGTTCTTTAGGGGCAGGTTCTTGTGGGGATTCCTCTTTGCTATCTCTTTTTTCTTCTGAATTTTTCTTGAGACAAGTTCTTGTGTAAGAGGTTTCCTACTGACCCTCTTTCCTTTCACTCCTGAATGAGGAGTAGGTTCTTGTGGGAAGGTCTATATGCTATCCTTAGATTTTATTAGTGAGGGTTTCATGATAGGTTCTTGTGTAAGAAACCTTCTACTACTTCTTATCACAGGGGAGGAATGAGTGACAACTATTTCCTGTTCATCTTTGACAACATAATAAATTCATGTTGTTCCTCACTTTCATATGTAATTAAACATGTTTCACAAGTGGTTTTCTTTTGAAGCATCCCTTTTTTTATAGGTTTTTTAGGATTCCCCACTATTTTCTTAGAGATTTATCCCTTAGTAACGTTGGAAGGAAAGGTCTCAGGAGAAGTATCGGTTTGAGCATGACCCTTAGTGACCTTTTTCTTTGACATATCTATACTAGGGGAAGGGCTTGTTTCCCAGTATGTTTTAATTTCTTCTTCCCCATTTTCTTGTTTTAAATCTTCTACCATAATTCTTCCCCCTGGGATTGTTTAAGAAAATGGTGTTGGAAAATAAGGTACATTAGGCCATGGTGTTTTAATGATCTGATTCCTTGAACAAACCTACTAGCCATTATTTGGACTGAGTCATATAAATACCTAGGCAAATTGATTTTCCACTCAAGTTTACTAGTTGAGTGTCTCAAATGGTTTACCATTCTCATTTCCCCCTAGAACAAGATTATATTTCCCCTCACAAGTGATATACTTCATTATTGAGTACACTTTACATTATTATATTGCTCGGGTAGGGTATTTTTAAATTACTCCCTTGATTTAATTTTTAGTATTTATAGACAAAGAAGGCATTTGTTCACCCTCTACATGAAATATTTGTAAAAGATCAGTATAAGTAGGTCTATCTTGAATTCTCATACCTATATTTGGGATTCCAGTTAGTTCACTTATTATTTTAGGAGTTCACATTTTTTTACCTTGGTGTGGAATTATTCAATATTAGCCATAAACTCTTCTACAATATCTCTGTCAAATCCTTGCATTTTCTCAAAGAAGCTCATCCCACTGACTTTCCTAAATATGGCTACAACTTCTGTGCTCTTAAATAGTTTCTCAACTCCTTGAGGTTGATTTAGTTTTTTTCCCATTTCTTCTTTCGATTTTAACTCTATTTGTTAAGTTTTGGCTTCAAAACCCTAGAGAAATTACACCTTCTAGAGGCACTTACGAGATATGGAGTGGATTACAGAGATATGGAGAGATATGGAGGGACTTGCAGAGATAAGGGTTCCCTAAAAGGCAATACCAATGATGATGGAGGAACTCAGGTGCTAAGGTCTAGGTGAAATGATAGGAACAAATGGGGGGATTTAATTTTTTTCACTAGGTTTAATGATGCAATAAGAACATATGAGATAGTTAAGTCATCTCATGTGGGTTAAAATCATGGTTATTATGTCGAGTCCACTAGGTGATCAAATCAAGTGAACATAACAAACAAATATGCAAACAATTTTATATGGTTTGTCACCTTATAATTTTTGGATATAAATATAAATTTGATATTGTATTTCAAAGTAAATAATAAAAAATAAAAGTAATACTTAAAAATTGTTTAAAATTGTTAAAGATGCCTTTGATGTTTAAAATGGTCTCAGGTAGTATTTTTTAAAATGCACCTATGAACTGTTATGTTTCATTTGGGTAGTATTATTTTACATATCATGAAGCTGAGATAATGTTCTCTTTTTACATATCATGAAGTTGAATAATCTTCTAATTATTAATGTACAAGAAGCTGCACAAGGCTTCACATTCATTGGCCATGATGTTTTAGTTCAGTAGAATATGTTGGCTTCCAATCACCTAAATGCTTCAGATGCTTATAGGAGTTATTATAATGCAATTAATCGTTGAATCGGTGTTTTGGCCATATATTTTACCATTTTCTGCTATATAAGGCTTAACGACATTTAAGAAAACTTTTAATGTATCTCTCATTTTGATATTAATAAAATGCTTGTGAACTCACTTATGGGCACAAGATTAAGCCTAAATTATTTTGTAATTTTTATAATACTAATCACAAGCTCACTTTGGTTCTATTGACGATAGATTAAAATAATGAGGCTATGAAATTATATTGTTTGATTCAAATAATGACGCTATGAAGCTATATTGTCTCTAACACTACAATCAAACACCAAAATCAATTACACTAAATAATTAACATATAAAAACACTAAAATTCAGGCATAAACATCAATTTGTGATTCAACAACGTTTGTGTTAGTTGTGTGGTGGTTGTTGTGTAACACTAAAATCTAACACCAAAATTGGTTACACTAAAAATATAACACTATAAATGTAACACCAAATTTGGTGTTAAATGTAACACCAAATATTGTGTTATATTTTTGGCATTGTTGGATTTTGTTGTTATCCAACTATTACCACACAACTAACACCAATGTTGTTGAATCACAAATTGGTGTTATATGCTTGAATTTTAGTGTTTTTTTAGTATTGTATTACCTAATATTATTGTAGTGGTGGCTGGTCATGGCGGGCATGTCATCCAATAGAATAGTAGAATGTAGGGATATTTGATGCTCCATAAGACAAATGCATAGATAGGTAGGGCCCATGTAGTGTTTTACCACTACAATTATGGTTAAGGACGACAAAGGGCTTCATAAGTCATATCTCTAAGTTTAGGCTTTGAAAGAGAACACAACTCATCACCTAAGATCTTTATAGAAAGCTCAACATCTCATGTAATTGAAGTTATTGAAAACACGAAAAAGGCATTAAAAAGATTTTTTTAGATTGACGTCTATTAAGATATATTTTTATGCAACAAGAAATACATTAAATACGATAATCAATAAAATTAGTTATTAATACAAATATTTTTAATGACTCATTTACAAATTTATTTCAATCTAAAAAATTAATATGTACATGAGGCCAAGAATGACCAACTAGAACAAAAATAAACTAGAATGGAAATTTTGAAACAAAAAGAAGACATGAGGTTTTCCAAGTCTATTGAATTGTAGACATGATTCATTTTCATTATTTCCTTTTATTCTTTAAAAAAATTTATTTCTAGGTTGTCATTAAATTATTATTTTTGTTTATATACTTTTCTAGAAAATATAGGATATTTTCGCTTATTAAATCTCGAGCATAAAAACAATATGTTGAAATTAGTGGTGAAGGGTTTTAAGTCGAAGGCTATTCATGTTTATTCTTCTTTAAAGGTAGAGTTCATTGTATTTGATCAATTGTTCTCTTCTCTGTGTGGCCCCTAAAAACTCAACAAGATTACTTTGAAATGCGGTCATCTTCGATATATCATCATTGCAAGCCTAACACTTGGAGCCCTACTTTTATAACAGAATCCATGATCCACCATCATGCAATGCTTCATTAGCACCATATATCAATCTCGAGAGATAAAATCCTTTGTAGGAATCAATATGACCTGATATGTGATATGTGTTTAGTTTATCACCATCTTGAGTACTACCACTAATTGGAATTCTTCAATTAATCTAAGAGTATATGACCTTTAATTGTATCAACCACTATTGTAACGTTTTAATCTATATTAGCATGCAATGTGTTTTACTTGTTTGAATTATTCAAATGTGCCACCAATTTCTATCTCCTTTTTACAGCTTTCAAAATAACCTACTAAATGGGCCTTTCACCGCATCACCTCATCGCGATATATGGGGTCTTGTTTTTTCCAAATATTTTTAATATTACATTTATACATGCTCTCAATCTAGCCTAGTAAATAACGCCTAAACCAAATACTTACAAGTATTGATTAACAAAGGACTTGCTTTCCTCACTTGACACAAATGAATATTGTACATGTTGTTAACATAGATGTTATGAATAGTAAAAGGATTTACATTTGACAAGAATTTACACATTCTCCAAGTTTTTAACCATACAATTCTCATAAACTTTTGAAATAATCATCAAAGTGACTTACATATTTAAAATATGAACATCAAAATATATATATATATATATATATATATATATATATATATATATATATATACACACACACACACACACACACACACACACACATACGTATATATATACGTTATATATACACACACACACACGTATATATGTGTCTCGTGTGTGTATATATACATATATGTATATATGTGTATATATGTATATATACACACACACACACATATATATGTATATATACATATATGTGTGTTGATATATATATATATATATATATATATATGTATATATATGTATGTATGTATGTATGTATGTATGTGTGTGTATATATGTGTGTGTGTGTGTGTGTGTATAAAATTATAAATTATATTTTATTATTATTGTATAAATGATATATATTTTTATGTTTTAAAGGAAATATTCAAATTTTACTTTCACCTAAATTTGTTTGTGATAGACATAGATGGTCGTCAAATTTAACTACTATCATTAATACCATTTCCTCGTACCTTTTATAAAGAATTTTTATGAAAATCAAATTTTATTCCATATGACGTCTTTGCAATTTTATGCATAATGGATACGATGGCCTCTCCATGGTTTATAGAGTGTAAGTTCTTTCCAATGTAACTAGAATTGTGACACTTTTTAGCATTCTAACTTTGATGGGTTAGTTTTTTTGGGATATGACAAAATTGGAAAGATATTTTGCCATATATCTAAAAGGTCTGCAATACAAAACACCTAATTTTCCAATTAGAGTGAGGAATTTCCTCGTAAAACCACTTCCATGAAAGTGAAGACATCCAATGGGTTCTTGTCGGTGAGGTGATATATCCCTTAACCCCAACACTATGGAAAAGAGACACATGTTCACTTATGTTTGGTGGTGGTACCATTGATCACCAATCCACATTATTGACCTCACCTCATACTAACCAACAATCATGCACCTTTGTTGCACTTCACTCACCTAACACGTTGTAGTCGCTAAATAACACACTTAATATATGCATCTAGCCTCTAAATATGTCATTTATATGCATGATTCCTAAGAAAGATAATTACTCATTAACACCCCTTTTACTTTGCTTTGAAATTTCTATTATCCTTTTCATCTTCATTTCGATTGTTTATGCTTGCAAATTGCAATTTTACATACTAGTCAACATCTTCCTCAGCTCGATTTAATTTTTAACCTTTTTGAGCACCTGTACAGAGAGCGCCGGCGCTATTGTTCCTTTTGGTGCTTTTTTCCTTTATCTCTTTTTCTAATATTTCAAATCTTACTTCTTTCTTTCCTTATTTTATCACCCTTAGTTAGCCTTTCACTTGTTAATAATAAAAACTTAAGTAAGGGAACCATATATACATGTCTTGTTTAACCTCATTAGGGGAAAGCATTCAAGAGGCACATACATCTATAAAGAGTTAATATTTTCTATCTACTACATCAAGGACTGCATTTTGGATTACATACTTCACTGCATATGGGGAGCTATTCTGAATTCCATAACACACATTTACATTTAGGAAAAAGTAGTTTTAGCCCACTTTATCTTTGTGTGACTCGAACTAGGGCAACCTTATTGGGACACACACACACACAATAGAACTACATTGAGTCTGAAATGTAGTGCAACGCTTGGTGAAAATCACATTGGGGTGGTCATGCGTACCCAAAATTGAATGTAATTTATAGTCGGAATTGGTTACGGAAAACCCCAATGATGATTCAGATCTCTTCGCAAGGTGTTCGGAATCCAAAAAAGCTCACCAAGTGTACATTTACATCCTAAAATGCCTTATCCAACCTTGCATGCTTCATTTCAACCTTTGCCCCCTTTTTCCTTACATTTTTGTCTTTAAGTTACAGGCCGCGGTCCCGTCTGCCTTTTCCATAACCTTCCTGGCGCACTCGAACGTGAGAATCAAGTTACACTCACAACTCTCATTGCTTCTTCTTTATTTAGATTTTCCAGCCACTTTGTAATAGTAGTTCTCCATTTTAAATGATAGAGGAGTTCAATTCAAACTTGTCTTCTGATGATTGCAAATGCTATAAATATGCAACTTGTTTACAAGCAAATGGTCTTGGTTCTTTGTCCTGAGTCTTCATTCTTGAGCTTCAGTCTTCAATACTCGAGTCCTAGAATTTTTGTTTATGAACCATTTTATCTTTAGGATGGACTAGAATTCCTGAATATTTAGTTATGCTTCACTTTACACTCGACAACGATCCTGCTTAGGAATCACATAGGTCAAGCTCTGTTCTCTTGTGCCATCCCTCTCCTACTTGTACTTCGTTGTATTTCTCTAAAGCTACTATTGCCCATTGTTTGAGTACATGCTACCTATCATTTTGTTTTATCATTTCCATGACATGCCTATTAGGAATCACATAGGCCAAGCTAGTTCACTTGTGACATCCTTCTTCTACTTGTGCTTCGTGCCATTTTACTTTCAAAGCTATCATTGTCCCAATACCCTTTCTTACCGATCTTGCTTATACTCCTACTCTTTCTAGATTCATGAGAACATGCAAGAACAAAAATATCACACTTGAGGGGACAAGCTACAACACAACCGGATTTGCCTGCCTCTCTCCAGGTAAACTCCGAGTTTAAATTGTCAAAGTTATTATCAAATAGAGTAGTTAATCATTTTATTTCAGTTAAGGTTGCTTTCAATATTTCCGGGAAGCTATGGGAATAATAGCTTCAGAGAAGCTATGATTTGTTCTCACTTCTTAGAGTAAGATTGAAGGTTTTCAATTAAGTTAAGTAGATGTCTTCTATCTAGATTCACACATTTGCACAGTGAATAACCACATCGGGTTATCTCGCTTGTTTAATTTTAGTATAAAAGTATTTTAATTGTTGTTTGTAATTATAATGTTTCAATTGTATATTTTGTTTAGATTAGTTTCCTTTCAGCGAGTAATATAAGTTGTTATTTTCAATTTAAGTTAATTCAAAAAAATTCAAATTAGATTAACACTTAAATATTGGTTAGGAGGATAAACCACGGGAATTTACACTACCCGTTCATAGCCTCTAAATCTCCCCTTTGTCATTTCAGCTACCAGGAGATCACACTACCAGATCTTAGTCATTGATCCTCCTACAGTTAGCCATAGGAAAGTTACTTGCCGATTCTCATCCTCGCCTGTAGCTTTTCTATCATTGAAAATTGGCCATAATCCCGGTTGTGGCTTCATCTAAGTCACCCTTACGGACCACCGGCTGTCTCGGCATGACCTCGGGAGGTTGGGTACAGGGAAGGTCACTTGCCGATTATCATCCTCGCATGTCACTTTTTTGTCATACAAAATTGGTGAACCCGACGTGAAACTAATAACTGCTCCTTTTTCATTTCCATTTCTTTCATCCACCTTTGCTCTTTCCCATTATTCTACAGGTATTTATATACCCCCTGAATATGTTGGGATACGACACATACGACATGATAGACATCTCTCAGGTCTCAAAGCATATTATGGTCAAACGAGTAGACAATAGTCACCATCGCTTTTTGCATGGGCTGAAAACTACTCAAGCAACTACTTGTCATCACAAAATCCCCCTCAAAGAACTAGCCCTAGTTATTCATTTCGAATTGGGGAGTTGGACCAACTTACACAAGCACAACAAACAATCGGAGCCCTCGGGCTCTAACAATATGATGTTTACTTGGAGAATCCATTTATCTCCTCGGGTTTTATCTAGCCCACAAATCGGTGGGCATCAGATCTAATCCCATTTTTGGATGAGGAGTACTTAGCATGCTACGCCGAGAAGTGAACAACGCTTCCAAACCATGTACCCACTTGTAGGAAGTTTACAAATACAACACGATACCTGCTCCAGAAAACACCCCCATGGGAAATACTCTTGGTGAAGCTTGACGAGTAATGACTAGTTCATAGCAGGGTACCATACCCCTCGGCAACCTCAAGGGGTGCCACAACAACCACCATGACAGAACACTACATCATCACCAATCGAAGTCATCTCGGCTCTAGTTGATAGGGTTAGAGGACTAGAACTTGCTCAAGCAAATCAAGCTTCACACTTGGGGCAAGCAGAACTCCCAATCCTCCGTATCATCCTAGCCAGGTTGACCTCCTTATGGGAACAGGCACGTTAGGTATGCCTCCTCAACAATCCTATAGCTATCCACAACAAACACCAACTAGAACCACGTTTTCAAACATTGCTCCAGTTGAAAATATGATACCTCCTAGTTTAGTACCAAACAATCCATATCAGAGCAATGCTCCTCCCTACTTAAACATTTATTCAAAATCACCACAAGGAGATATGTTCTCTTCTCCCGGGATGTTCGCTCAACCACAAGGGGTTTCCTTATGCCCTACAAATACATATGCTATGCCATATCAACAACCCATTCCACCTCCACTCCCTCAACAGGCACCATCTATGGTTGAAACCTATGCGGTAGGGACTTACTCAGAATATTTAAAAGAGCCTTTAGATTTTACCATACGAAGTGTCATGCTTCCAAGACCTCTTCCCAATTTGCCTAAATTCAAGGGGAGGGAGATCCAAATGCTCATATTAAGGCCTATGCCACGACCATTCGAGAACTACTCCCTTGGGATGTGGTTGTTGCTAAAATATTCCCTAAAACCTTGGAAGGCATCGCCCTTGATTGGTATTATAGAATACCTGAAGCCTCAATACATTCATTCAAACAACTTGTGTCAAAATTCATCAAATATTTTGACATGAACAAACTATTAAGAATGGGCATCAGGGAATTCTTACACATTAAACAAGAGCACAATGAATCTTGTTGCCCATTTCATTCAAAGATGGCGTACAGTTCTCTACTCTTCAGCAAGTGCTCCAAATATGGATCAGATGGAACTATGTGATTTATTCCTTCATTCTCTCAATAGAGAGATAAAGGAAGAAGTCCAAAAGTTCCCTCTAAGAACTTATGATGAAGTACTTGAGAGTGCTCTAAGAATAGATCAAGCGGCGATAGATAGTGGTCATAAAACTTATGGAACAAATGGGAGATTAGTCACTCCCAATCAAAATACTATGACTTATCCCAATACGGAAGTACCAATCAAGGACCCAAGATCCTTAACAAAAACCATGGGGTTACAACAGATGGAGTCACTGATCAAGTCAAAAGACCAAATGTTGTGAACACCCCAACACCTACTAATAATCAACGCAATAACAACTTTAGTCCAGTGATCAATGCGGTGGATTTTAATCATCCACCACAACCACAACAACAACAACAACAATCCAGTCACAAGGCCTTGCTTGAGGCCCATATGGATATCAAAACCAAAACCAAGGCCACAACCTCAAAATTACAACTATAACAACCAAGCAGCCTAATCGGAATTTTGGGCCACAACAAGGTTCAAACCAATGACCACGGGACTATAATCCCAATCTATACTTATGGCTTTCACAAAATCTGAGGTCATGATACTAGGACCTGCCATGACTACAACAAATTCTTACAACATTTACTAGATGATCAAAAACAACTCTTTATAGATATGTTTTTGGCAAGTCCTACACTACCCACGCCAAACACCTATATGGGATCAGTTTCCCCTCAAAACGCACCTCTCAAGATTTTCAACGATCCTCTCCCGAATCATTCTAACAATAATAGGTTAGATCCAAATGGGAAAAACAAAGGTATCATGATAGGAAATAACGATCAAGATGCCTCAACTCCTGACAACTCTCGGATTGCTCCTAACCTAGGTTCAAATGGTAATACAAAAATCTTGGGATTAATTGAGCTAGAGGTCGAGCGTGAAATTAATGCAACAACTTGGACAAAGGAGTATGTTTCACAACCCCTACCCGATATTTTCTTCACACGAAATGAAGTTCCTACAATCGCTAAACCAGTAGGATCCTATGATTTGATATCATATTTGAACAAGACCTTTTCTCACATTTCATTCCTAGATTTGTTGAAAAATTCACCTGCATCGCTTTGTGTTGCTCAATGCATTAGGTCTTGGTCATCTAAACCACATTACGCCACCTCCTAGCACTCAAATAAACCATGTAGACTTTGACATCCACCCTTTGGGGCAGCTAGATAGGGATACTAAGTTTATATTTGACATAAGTAAGATGCCAACAGACACTAAAATTTCACGTAGAGGTGATCCACCCTTGCATTTACAAGTTTGGATTTATAACAACTACGTTAAGTGTGTAATGATCGATGATGGGGCAGCAATTAACATAGTCCCCTTTACTTTTCTTCAAAAACTAAGATATGGAGAAATGAATTGTTCCTTGACACAAAACACGCTAAGGGGCTATGATAGCCTCAAGGAAACTTCAATCGGGACTATAGTACTACTAGTCACTTTAGGACCCAAGACGATCCTCACCAAATTTTATATTATAGATCGGAAACCAACTATAATATGATTCTTGGTCATCCATGGATACATCGCATGAAGGCAATCCCTTCCACATTATTCCAAGAAGTAAGATTTTTACACCTAGGAAAGGTCTTCATCGCTCAAGGGGATCCTAAACCCTTCGATATACACTTAGAAAACCTCAAGAAAAAGAAAGGAATCCATACAGTATGAGCTTCCCACGAATCAATTGAACAAACCACCTCCAACAAAGAGTTAGTCCCGGTCACCCCGAGACATAGTCCAAAGGTTGAAGTGTTGACCCAAAAACATTTGAGGTGGAAAAGACAATAAAGGTAAGTCAATATCTATGGAAACAGTGTCCACTAAAACCACAATAGGAATTATGAAACTCTTGGAGAATGACAGAGCAATCTTCCTCCCATTTGAACCTCAGGGAATGGGTAGTCTTCTCGGTATAACATCTCTTCCCTCCGATGACCTAGATCTAGATATGAACATGATAGAATTAACAAACAAAGAAGGGAATTTGAAATTGAAATGATACCCATCAAAACCATCTCTAGGCATTGCTCTATTCTAAACCTGGTTTCGACCCATGCACGTCTGAAACTAAGTTTTCCATATCCATGGGGCAAGACCTCATCATTCGACAAGAGTTACAAATAAACACAATGCTCTATATGGGAGAAAAGGTCGAGCAACATAGTCATGCTCACCCACATACCATATCTCAAAACATGACAAAGAGGCACACAAATGTCTCTTTCAGAAAAAATGATTTTAATAATTGGACATATACACTTCTGGGAAAGGGTTGTAAGTTCAAACCCAGAATGGTAGGTCCTCATCAAGAGAACAAATTTTTGAGGATAATGGTTCTCCATTGTGTACTTCTAGGGGTGAAGAATTTGATATTCATCAACTTTCTTCACCTTAGACATCATGACATATAATTCCACCTGCATTTTCATATGTACATTGTTGCAGTTGCATTGCATTAGTCATTCAGTTAGTTCATTTTGTTCACTCATTTTGTAATGTTGTAGTCAAGGAACTTATTCTTAAAGCAATTTATTACAAGCTTCTTAAAATATTGGAAAAAGTATTCAAATCATATCTCTTCAATTTTCATGATATCATCAAATGATTTCGAAATCATCTCATCAATTTGATAGAAAAAATCTTGACAAAAACCATACCAAGGCTTGCATACTTGGTCATACTCATTTTCTTCTACTAGGTTAAGATGTTCTTACCTACGGTCTGTTCTAGAAGCTTCTTGGTGTCACATCTATCCCTCTTACGTCTCTTTGAAATAAGGATACTTCAAAATTATAGATCACAAATGTCAAAATCAAATTGAATTGAAAAGAAATACTAAACAAATAGAATATTTTATTTTACACACTTCTTTGCCCTACCAATCTTCGGTGATGAGCCCGCATCTCTTACTAGTGGTGTGAGGTTGGGAAAGGAAGGAAGTGCCCTTACTCGCCTATGTCCTGCCTTCGGTGATAAGCCCATACTTCTTACTAGTAGCATGGGGCAAGGCATAGGGGGTCCATTCACGCAAATTAATGAATCTTAGTGTTTTAAAATTCAAAACAAAGTGTATTGTGAAAAGTAAATTAAGCATCCAAGTTCCAAAGAGATCAAATCCTCAAAACCAGATTTTGTCAACCAAGTTGCCATTTATGGATCTAAGTCTAGATAAACTGGAAAGTAAGTTACATTCTAAGCTATGTAGCATGTTTGAGTAAGGTAAGTATGTAGGTCTAAATTTGGTTTTTGTCAATACTTTGTCTTTCTCTCATCATTTCCATTCAATTAAATTCATACAATTTGTGCCCTTCCCAGCTCTTGGTGTTGAGCCTCACATCTTACTAGTTGCGTGGAGTTAGGAATGGGGAAAATTCATCCCATTATCACTACATATTCATCACGTTTTGCCAAAACAAGAAGAAGCAACAAATATTTCCCAAAGAAGCCAAAAGTTTAAAACTAAAATATGTTTGCATCATCTCATATCAGTATTACAAAAACAAACAAAAAGAGAAACATTTTGTTCAAACATTTTTATCACTTGTCATCCATTGCATACATTCTAAAAAGCATATAAAAATAGAGATTCTAAAGCATCTAGTATACAAATGACAAACAAACCACAAAAACTCTAGATATAAAGAAGATCTGAATCCAAAAGATATATATATATATATATATATATATATATATATATATATATATATTATAATGTTTTATATACAATGCCATCATGCACTAGGCATGGTCAAAATCAATGAGCCCAAAAGTACAAAAACACTCATATAAACATCCGACAAAATCACTACAAAAACCAAATGGCCTCTCAATCCTGTGGGATCCCTCGAAGGGTGCACGACCGCATCTAGAAATCTACTATGATGACACTCTGCGAATGTCTTGAATGATGGGAGGGCTCATGATCACGGCCACTGGCTGTGGTCTCACTGTGAGAATGGCTCCGCCTCATCAGGTGCTCAATAGTCCAATATCCAAATAACTCAGTATGAAGAGAGGTCACTAACTTTTCCACCTTCCAGACAGGGGAAAACACATCAGTATGTCTGCCATCTGTTGAAGGCTCTCTCACATCCTTAGTAAGCTCAACCCAAGTACTCTCTGAAGGGAGTAATAAGGTGACCGCACACACTCGGTGAATCAAATCTCACCATCCCTCAAAGATCCTTTGCTGCAAAATAAAAAGAGAAATAAAGAAAGTTATAAAATTACCAAAAAAAATAAAAAAAAGCAAAACAACAAAAATATCAACTAAACATCTCTAAGCTAACAGAATCAGAGAAGAGTAGTAACTCACTCGATATCCTAGGCATCTAGGTGGGATCTCTAGGATCTACACCTACCATCGATGCTTCCGTCGAATGTGGAGCCTCCCCCAAATCTGGAAAGAAATGACGTCTGCGCCATGGACTCATCATCTCCCCTAAAATCCTGAGAAGGCAACTCCTCTGAGATCAGGGTCACCTTCTCTGCACTCTCCTCTACCCTCTCGGCCCTCAAGATATCCTAAGTGTCATGCCACTCAGAATCACTATCATCCTCCTCATCTGTCCCACCAGCCCCACCTCCAATCCCCTCTCCCATCGTCTCCTCCTCAGTCTCCTCTCCTGGTGAACTCCTCAGAGTTTGAGTCCACATCAATGGGCTCATCTCCCTCTCCACTATGAGTAGGAGCAGCCCCGATCATAAGTAAGGGTGCTCGAGGAGCACTAGCTACCCTCGAGCACAAACCACCTACCCTAACTACAATGGAACTCTACAGAGTAACGTGGTCCAACCTCGGCCTCCTCTAGGACCTCCCTTGGCCTCACGAACAAACATACACTAGCCCCACTTTGGAGGAAGCATATCAACATAGGGGAGGCCAAACTGCTGAGGTACTCTATCAAATGGGTGGGTCTCCAACCTCCCTATCCTATCTACCAGTTGACCTGTAGTAGAGCAGGAAATCAATGTATGTATCTCCTCTCCCCACAGTCCTGCCATGGCCTGATATGGAGTGGCCTCCATGTCCGATAGTCAGTGAAGCCACTAGATGGTGTGGCATCTTGAGCACTAACATCCCCATCCACCGCGCCACCCCGACAGCCCCGGATCCTCTACTGTACACCCTCTCCCATAGGGATGATGCGCTCATACACCCAACTCATAACTAGAGTAGGGTGACTCAATGACTACCCTTGTAATCTGACCACCCTATATAAGTCATGGTAGGTGGTCCCAAGAATGTATGCTCCCTAAGTGTAAATATGGCCATGAGCCTCAATCGAGCAATCACGGAGACAAACAATATAGTAGAGTGTCCCCTCCCTTATCCCCAATCAACCGTGAGGCCAAAATACCCATAATGGCCTTATGGATAGTGGGGATAGAAGCGATAGCAATGGAACAGACCTTCACCCCCTTCTTGAGCCTAAGGAGACAACAACATCTCCCATGTAGGTAGCCCACCGAACCATTTGAGACCTAGATCATGTTGTCTTAAGAGATACCGCCTCCCAAGAATCGGAACCCCAGTATGCGATAGAAATCCTCTCCGGGGTGATAGTCCACTCACCCCTAACACTAACTAACCTAAAGGTATTTTAGTCTACATCCCAGTATGAAAATAAGTCACACAATATGTGACTAGTAGGTGAAACATGAGGAACTTGTGAAATCCTCCAAATACCGGCCCTCTGCAGAGTATCTTGCTCTCTCATATCATCGGTGAATGTGTCTAATCTGCTGTTGGGAGCCAATCACACTCCCTCTCTCTACTCCATCGGATATACTCCTCCTTCTTCTGCATCCACCCAAAATAGAGAAAAAGAAAGTTAGTAACATAATCCAATAGGCAAGCTCATCAAAAACATAGAAAAATGTCAAAAATGCAAAAACAATTAATTAATACATCTTTTTTTACATTCTGTTCAAAACCGCCGCCACATGTGCATAGCGGCGGTCATGTGACCTCCGCCTTATAGGTAGTGATCCTATAACTAACCACTTGCCATCATAGGGCATCGGTCCCATGACCGCCACTTTGTGCATGCGGCGATCCTATCCTAAATTAGAGAACGGTTCTAAATCCCTAAAAACACTTAAAAAGGCAAAAATACATCATTTTGACAAAATAAAAACCTACCCTATGGGTGCCCCCTAGAGACTCATTTAAAACTAACATTTCCAAAATAATCCCCCAAGACAAAGATTTCAACATTTAGATATAGACAAGCGAAGAATATGGAAATCAAAGAAACTCAAAACCCGATATTTATTTATGCCAAAAGTCGCACCTTGGCACTAAAGGGCTCATGACACGGAGTGTCGACATGTGCAAAAGTCACGCCTTGGCACACGTAAAGGCGCGCATGACAGGAGTGTCGACATGGAAAAATGGATGCTTGGCGCACGTAAAGGGCGCATGACACGGAGTGTCGACATGGCAAAATGGATCGCGCCTTGGCGCACGTAAAGGCATGACACGGTGTGTCGACATGGCAAAATCGTGCCTTGGTGCACGTAAAGGGCGCATGACATGGAGTGTCGACATGGCAAAAAATTGCGCCTTGGCGCATGTAAAGGGCACATGACATAAGAGTGTCGACATGGCAAAAGATCATGCCTTGGTGCGGAGTAAAGGGCGCATGACACGGAGTGTCGACATGGCAAAATGGATCGCGCCTTGGCGCACGTAAAGGGCATGACATGTCACATGGAAAATGTCGACATGGAAAAAGGTCACACCTTGGTGCATGGAAAAATGTAAAGGGTATGTCGACATGAGGATGGATGCGCCTATGGCGCATCTTCGGGAGCGCGAACATTTGAGCGAGACAGGAAGCGAGACCACTGCCGAGATATTCAGATGGCCATAACTTTTCACAAGGAGCTCGGATTCATGCAAGGTTGGACTTTTTGGAAAGCTTACGAGGTCCTCTGTCCAACTACAACTTGGATATCTTTAATTGGGTGAGAAAAATTCTTAAAAATGCAAAATACAGTTCGCCACTTTTTGGGTTTGCTAGGGTTCTCACCTACCACCATAATGAGATGAATTAAATGCAACCTAGAGGTGGTTGGGGTAGATTTGGATTTCCTCTCTCTTCCCTCTCTCATTCTTCCTATAAATTGTAAGGAGGGGCTTCTTTCTAAAGGTTGGACATTCTTGTTTTGCCCCTCCCTTCTTCTCTTTGGCAGGTGAATTTGTGGAGTTCAAACCTCCCATCTAAAAACTGTAATGCAACTTTGCCTCTTGGCATTTTGTAGTGTATTGTATCAATCTTTGGAGCAAATAATGCATGTATGTGGATGATTCTCAACCCTCTCTGTGTTCATTTGCATCCTCTTGATCTTTCACTACAAATTTGTTATCATGCATGATCTTGCATTGCATTTTAATGGTTTGTGTTTATTGGCAAGACAGGTGTTCTTCATTCCTCGGTGCATCACCTTTGTTAGTTTAGGTTTTATTTTATGCATCTTCTTACCCTGTCTCCTTGGAAAGTTAGATTAGGTTTTGAGTAAACCCTCTGCATTTTATGTGTGCATCTGAATAGAGGAATAGGAACCGGCCTTCATCCGGAGAGCTTTTCCGATTTCGCAAGGTCCCACACTTGGGAAAAGCTCCATGTTATGCAATCGCACTGAGAGTCTCAACCCATCGAGTTGCAGACATTCAGGGGTGTTGTGATTCACCATCAATAGTTTTGGCATGCCCGGTGGGACCAAGAGGTCATTCCACAAGATTTGAAGGAATTTTCAAGAAATTTGGACTAAAAATTGCAGGTTTTACAATTTCAGATTTTTCACCTTCCAGGCTGAACTTTGAAATCGATTTTCAAGGGCTTAACTTGCTCAAAACAAGTCAAAATTTCACCAGTTGATAGATCGGGGGATAATCTTCAAAAGGGTATTCTTAGATTTTTGAGATTTTGACTTTCAAAATTTCATGGTTTTTAGTATTTCGGGTTTTCCCAGTTCCGACACGGTGTATTTCGGGTTTTCCCAGTGCCTTGCATGACCTGAGTTTCACTGTACCTTTTGGGGATTAGTAGCTGCACAACAAGACCCGATAACCAAATTGAAGAACTATATCTTTTGGGTCCTTCAAAGTTTTAAATTCTATTTTTAATATTGTCAGGTTTGGTGTGTAACTTGGCAAATCTAGCCTTTTGAGGCTCATTATCTAACACATCTGGCGACTCCGAAGGGATAGAATTCAGTGGTATAGCAGCACAAGTTGCCCAGGCACATGAGAAGAATTCGAACCAGGTCGATACTCGAGAAGAGGGGCTATTTGTTCCACTTGCAACTATCACCAGGAGAGGAAGGAGAGGAAGAAGACCACAAGATCACCATCTCCACCTAACTGGACTTTGTCTACACCTCCACAGTAGACCTTTTCTCGCATCAACAAGAGTTCTTAGGCCAATCATAATGGCACATCTACCACCAATCCCTTTGTCAATTTCAGCGGCGACCCACTTGCCCTCGATGCACATAAATCCGAGTTCGATTGCAGCATTGAAGAACATTCCATTTTCACTTGGAGAAAATCATACCACTCACGGTGATCATGTCAAAGACATTGCTAACGTTTGTGCGATCCATGAGATAAATGAAATGGATGTTCTTTGTCAAATTCTTGGCATCTTCATTCAAAGGAAGGCATTGCGATGGTTTAGGAGCCTTGGAGCTGGTTCTATCAAAATTGGAATCGATTATGCATAGTTCTCCATGAGCGATTTGGAGAAAAGGGAGACAATTTGTCTCTACTAGAACAATTGACAACTATCGAGAGAGCTCCCAATGAGCGGTGGTGACTTCACTTCAGATTTCAAAGGTCTTGGGATAGAATTCCAGTGGCCGTTAGGCCAACAGCTGAAGGTGCTTTTCTATACTATCTTAAGGCTTTGAATTCTGATATTTCTATGTTAATTCAATCTATGGGAGGCACAACCTTACCTGCTTGCTTATAGCATTGCCATTAGGGCTGAAAACTGTCTTATTCAAGCTGGTAAGTTGGCTCCTAGGCCTCCCATGCCCTTGTATCCAAACTTAGAAAATCCAAGCACTAGTCAAACACCCACTTTGGCTCCTATTCCCACTCCTAGAAATCAAAGTTCAAATGAAACTTCTACTTCATCCTCTAGTGCTTCAAATGAACTCCAAGAGGTTATGAAACAATTACGAAACCTTGGAAATGAGTGGTGACTATCAAAAGACAACAAGCTCAAAGTCTTTAGACCTTATCAGCCTCAAGCGCAACCTAGCTAGGCCCCATACCAGCCCAATAGGCCACCCAATCAGTGCAAATCAAAATCAAAGCCAAGTAAGGCCTCCCGCTAATAGACCATTTCAGCCCTATAACCCCAATGTTGCATCTACTTCTAAAGCATTAGTGCCAGTCCAAAACAACATAGCTCAAGAGTATGATTGGTGTTTCCCATGCAATGAACCTCACAACCAATCTATGTGCTTTAATGGTGCTTTGAACCAAGCCTTGATGGTGACAACTACTGGCGTAGAGGGTGAAGTGAGTCAAGAAACAAATCAGCAACAAGGGACATCTCAACAAAACACAGCTCCAAATGATACCGCACTTGTGAATTGGCAAGCTGAGGATTTTTGTGGCATGAATCAAACAATTTCTCAGAGTGTAGCAGCTAACACAAGATCAAAGAAGAGGAATATTGGTGAAGGGCAGTCATTGGCTCCAAGTGATCTACAACCTTCCATCACTCCACAAGGTGTTGGTAAGCAAAATACAGTTCCAAACATGCAAGGACAGCCCAAACCACCTTCTAAACCAACTCAAATGCCAGTTGTTGCTGCCCATGCACAAGAAAGGAATGTGCAGCCTAAAGGACAACAAAGAGATCTTTCATCCCCATTTAGCATCATTGATCAAATGAAGAAGACAAATGTGAATATATCAATGTGGGAATCTTTATCCATCCCAGGCCAAAGAGATCTTCTACAAGCTGCCATGAAGAATTGGTCAACTTCAACCAGCAAGTCCATATGCGAGAGAATGTCCTCACAAATGTTGCTCAGCCTGAAGGGAATCATGGAGGACAACAAGGTAAAGTTTTGAAACCCCCTCCATTCTATGTTTCATTAATCATTGGGGATAAACTAGTACACAATTGCATGATTGATTAAGGGCAAGTAGTTACTGTCATGCCCAAGCAAATAGCTGATCAATTGGGTCTCAATATGAAGTCATATCAAAGGGGTAGTGCAATTGGATGGGACAGCAATAGCAATGGTGGGAGTGATTAAAGGTTTGAATCTTACCTTGCATGCATGCCCCAACGTTACCATTTTGCAAGATGTGTCAGTGATAGATTTGCCACCACTCTTTGCCCTATGCTTATCAAGGGATTTCACAGCTAAAATTGGAGGCTACTTATCTGCTGATTGGTCACACATGTTGTTCAGAACAAGATATGGTACTAAGGTCACAATCAGATCTGAACCAATTGCAAACTTTCATATTGAGCCTCATACTCCAAGCCAAATCAATGCCAAGCTATTGTTCACATTTGATCAAGAAGATTATCAAAGCACGAGATGAAGTGACACCAAAGTTGGAAGCATCCCAGTTTGACTCTTGATGAATGGGCAAGCAAGGTACATGCTTTTGATCCCTACCAAAAGTAGAAGAATCTGAGCTAGGAGTCTATTGCATACATGAAGAAAACCAGCCTATTCCTAGCATCACCAAACCAGACCATAAGGATGACAATGAGGTATGGCAGTTATTTTTTGATGGATCAAGGAGTAGGCAAGGTGCAGGAGGAGGAGCTATGCTTGTTTCACCTCAAGGCATCAAATATTATTCAGCTTTCCGTTTCCAGTTTTCCTGTTCAAACAACACAGCTGAATATGAGGCCTTGATTCATGGACTTCATTGGGCCAGGAAAAAGGGCATAAAGAACTTGCAGGTGTTTGGAGATAGTGAGCTAATCATCAATCAAGTCAGGGGACAACATGCTACAAAGAATGACCTGCTGAAGAACTACAAGAATAGGGTATGGGACCTCATTGAGGATTTCGAAGCTTTCAACATCGTGTCCATACCCAGGAAGAAAAATGAAGCCGCGGATAGGCTCGCAGTAGTTGGAGCAACGTTTGATGTGGTTGACAACATCAAAAGGGAAAAAACACAACCACATATCCATGTGATTGTGAGGCCAGCAGTTCCAGATAATAACACAAGCTGGCAGGTGTTTGAGAATGATCAACAGATCGTCAATTTCTTACAAGAAGAGGCTGAATTCTCAGCTAGGAATCAAGATAGATTAGAGCAGCAGTATGGGGATCAAGTAGTGCAGCTGCGGACAAACAAGCTTCCCAAGGGTTTAGTAACATTGGAGTCTATCTTCAACCCTAACGACCAGTTCCGTAAGGAAAAGGCTAACATACTGAGTCAAGAGAGAGATTCGAGCCAATTCCGGTTGGGAAGGCAAAACACTTCAAATTGGTAAAGTGGCCCTTTGAGCGGGAAAATCAGATTTCATACAACTTTGCCAAGAATTTCCAGATGTCTTCACTTGGAGCTATGAAGACTTAAGAGGTTTCAATCCGAAGTTGGCACAACATACCATAGAATTGGATCCAGATGCTAAGCCCATCGGGCGAAGCGAGAGACCGATCAACCATCACATTGAGCCTCTAATGAAGAAAGAGTTAAGCAAGCTAATAGAGGCAAGCATTATATTTCCGATCAAGCACTCAAGTGGGTTGCAAACTTGGTTCAGTCGGGAAGAAGAGCGGAGAAATCAGGTTGTGTGTGGACTTAGAGACCTCAAACGGGGCATCTCTCAAAGACCATTACCCACTTCCTTGATGGAACAAATATTGCAAGTAGTATCCGGTTCGGAGAGATTCTCTCTCTAGATGGCTACTCGGGGTATAATCGGGTAATGGTGAAAGAAGATGACCGATTCAAGATGGCTTTCACCACCAAATGGGGCACCTATGCCTACTGAAGATGCCATTTGGGCTATCAAATGTTGGAGCCACTTTCGAAAGGGCAATGGATATGGCATTCAAGGGATTGATCAATAAAATAGTTCTGATATATCTTGATGACATCACTGTATTCTCAAAAATGTAGTGGATCACCTCTTTCATTTGAGGCAGGTATTTTAGAGGTGTAGAAGATTTGGGGTATCATTGAATCCCAAAAAATGCATATTCTTGGCTCACGAAGGAAAACTTCTAGGCCATATTGTTTTGAAAGGAGGGATTGACGATTGACCCAAAAAGAGTTGAAGCAATTCGAGCGTTGCCATTGCCAAGTCACAAGAAGGCTCTTCAAAGCTTCTTGGGAAGGATCAATTTTGTCCACAGGTTTGTTCCAAACTTTGCAGCTCTCGTAAAGCCAATAACGCTGATGTTGAAAAAGAGCATGGCATTTAAGTGGACATCTGAAGGCAAGGCAAGTTTTGAGGCAATAAAAGAGGCTATATCTCAAGCTCTGACTCTCGTCAATCCAGACTTCTCCAAGGACTTCATGTTATATGCCTTCGGTGGTGGAGACACAATTTCTGCAATCTTGGTACAACAAAACAAGAAGGATTAGAACAACCAGTTGCTTTCTTCAGTCAAGGCTTGGAGGAATACGAAAATAGGTACTCTTTCATTGAAAAGCATGTCCTTGCAGTGATCAGGAGCTTAAAGAAATTCAAGCACCTAGTCTCAAACAACAAGATCCAATTGTTGGTCTCTCATGCGGGAGTCAAGGACTTCCTTCTAAACAAGGATTTGAATGAGAAACGTGCAGGATGGATAACCCGTGTCATGGAATATGACATCGAGATTAAGGTCACTAAGCTAGTACGTGGAAAAGGACTATGTGAACAACTAGCTTTGAGTCGGAAAGTTGAAGCAGGTGATGAAAAAGAGACTATGCTTGGGTACTACAAGGATGGTCAAGAACAAGAAAATGATGATGTGCCCGCTCCTTGTTGGACTCAGAATATGATACACTTCCTACAGGTAGGCCTATGCCCTCCAGAAATGAGCAAAGCAAAAAGGAGATACTTCAGATTACAAGCCATTCCATATGTGCTTGTTGATGGTGTTTTGTTTAAAAAGACATCAATGGAGTTCTATTGAGGTGCATTGGGACAGGTCAAATTGAGAGGGTGTTACGAGATTTTCATGATGGAGATTCTGGAGGACATTTTTCCCCACGAGTAACAGCTCTCAAGATAATGAAGGCAGGGTATTATTGGCCCACAGTGTTCAATGACTGCTATACATGGATAAGAAAGTGCAAGAAATGTGCACTCTTCACGGGAAAAGAAAGACTAGCAGCACTTCCATTGCACCCAATTTTGGTTGACCAACCATTTATGCAATGGGGATTGGACTTCATTGGGGTCATCAATCCAAACTCAAGCCAAGGCCACAAGTGGATTCTCACGGCAACAGACTATTTCACCAAGTGGACCAAAGCAGTAGCGCTCAAAGAAGCAAATGAGTCTAACATACTAGACTTTTATGAAGGAATAGTGACCAGGTTCGGTGTGCCGGCCACTATCATATCAGACAATGCATTGGCATTCATAGGTTCCAAGATTACAGAATGGGCTGTCAAGAATGGAATCTATTTGAGCACCTCTTCAAATTATTACCCACAGGGTAATGGACAGGCAGAGTCCACGAACAAGAATTTGCTAAGAATCATCAGAAGGACTCTGGATGAAAACCAAAGGACATGGCATACCAAGCTAAAATCAGCATTATGGGCTGACAGAATAACGCCAAAGAGGTCTACTAGGTAATTCTCCCTACAAGTTGGTCTATGGGAAAGAGGCAGTATTGCCTATATCATTAGAATTACCAGCATTGGAGCTCATGAAGCAGTTGGAGTTATCTGAGTTCGAACCAATGGAGGCCAGGTATGCAGAGTTGATGGAATTGGAAGAAATAAGAGAACATGCAGTTCTGATGATTGAAAAGGATCAGCCTTAGTAAAAAGATGGTTTGATAAGAAGGCAAGAGCAAGGACCTTCCAGGAAGGGGACCTAGTTCTAAAATGGGATGCAGATCGGGAAAAACCAGGAAGGCATTCCAAGTTTGATGCCATTTGGAGTGGCCCCTACATGGTCACGGGATGTAAAAGTAGTAATGCCTTCCAATTGTCTACATTGGATGGAGAAGAACTCCGATTCCGGTTAACGGAATCTATCTTAAACATTGCTACTAAAAGGAAAAGGTTTACCCTTGTAAATATTAGCCTAGATTTCAATTCCTCTAAGTGCGTATGCACATTGTCTTGTTATAGTTAGGTTTCATTTCCCTAAGTGCTTTGGCACAGGTTTTGTTGCTCTCAGGTTGAATTTCTACAGTTCAACATGCTCTCGAAGAAGGAGTTGCGGTATCAGGCTCGGGATCAGATATCAGTTGGTTTCAAGTTATTACTTATGACTCCATGCCCAATGGATTGCTAAAAGGCCACTGATCTTCTACCTAGCAGGCAGGTGATCCCATTGAGTCACCAAATTGTTGTAAATATCTTCCCCCGGGTAGATATAGACAAACAGAAGAATATGGAAATCAAAGAAACTCAAAACCCAATATTTTATTTCATGCCAAAAGTCACGCATGACAAAGGTGTCGACATGAAAATGGTAAGGCGCACAGGTGGCACGCGAAAATGTCGACATGAAAATGGATGCGCACGAGTCGAAATGGCGCATGAAAATGTGCGACATGAAAAATCGGCGCCAGCAAAAAGGTACAGCGTGACATGGAGTGTCGACATGGCAAAATGGATGCGCCTTGGCGCGCAGTAAAGGGCGCATGACAAAGGAGTGTCGACATGGTAAAAGTCGCGCCAAGGCGCGAGGTAAAGGGCGCATGACACGGAGTGTCGACATGGAAAAATGGATGTGCCTTGGCGCACGTAAAAGCGTGCATGACAAAAGTGTCGACATGGCAAAAATGTTGGCGCCTTGGTGCACATATAGAAAATGGATGCACATGCGCGACAGTGTCGACATGGCAAAATGGATTACACCTTGGCGCACGTAAAGGGCGCATGACATAGAGTGTCGACATGGAAAAATTCACACCTTGGCGCACGTAAGGGTATGTCGACATGAGGATGGATGCGCCTATGGTGCACCTTCAGGAGGCGCAACATTTTGAGCGCTGACAGGAAGCAGACCCTAGCGCAGATATTCAGATGGCCATAACTTTTCACAGGGAGCTCGGATTCATGCAAGGTTGGACTTTTCGGAAAGCTTACGAGGTCCTCTATCCAACTACTGACTGGATATCTTTAATTGGGTGAGAAAAAATTCTTAAAAATGCAAAATACAGTTCGCCACTTTTTGGGTTTGCTAGGGTTCTCACCTACCACCATAATGAGATGAATTAAATGCAACCTAGAGGTGGTTGGGGTAGATTTGGATTTCCTCTCTCTTCCCTCTCTCATTCTTCCTATAAATTGTAAGGAGGGGCTTCTTTCTAAAGGTTGGACATTCTTGTTTTGCCCCTCCCTTCTTCTCTTTGGCAGGTGAATTTGTGGAGTTCAAACCTCCCATCTAAAACTGTAATGCAACTTTGCCTCTTGGCATTTTGTAGTGTATTGTATCAATCTTTGGAGCAAATAATGCATGTCATGGATGATTCTCAACCCTCTCTGTTCATTTGCATCCTCTTGATCTTTCACTGTAATTTGTTATCTGTGCATGATCTTGCATTGCATTTTATTGGTTTGTGTTTATTGGCAAGACAGGTGTTCTTCATTCCTCGGTGCATCACCTTTGTTAGTTTAGGTTTTATTTTATGCATCTTCTTACCTGTCTCCGATTTCGCAAGGTCCCACACTTGGGAAAAGCTCCATGTTATGTAATCTGCTGAGAGTCTCGGCCCATCGAGGGTTGCGAGACACCCGAGGGAGTCTTGTGATTCACCATCAGCGGGGAACTTGGATGGTGACATTGCGACACGTCGAGGTATAGCTCCTAAACTCTCTTCGGGACCGCCATACTCGGACCCACTGTTTTACGTCTCTTCATGGCTAAAAACGCTTCTCTAATATGTACGTACCTGAAATTGTATGTAATGTACTGATGAGGAATTTATTACGTAAAAACCCCAATGATTGTTTAGATCTCTTCTTGAGTGTGCAATCTAGAAAAGCTATGAAAGTGTACATTTGCATCCTAAAATGCCTTATCAACCTTACATGCTTCATTTCAACCTCTAACCCCTTTTTCCTTACATTTTTATCTTTAAGTTATAGGACCATCACCCTTGCCCGAGCGGCAGTCCGTGATTGCGCCCAAGATAGGGTGGCGGTCCTATCTGCCTTTTCCATAACCTTCCTGGGCGTACTTCGTAATGCGAGAATCAAGTTACACTCGCAACTCTTAGCCACTTCTTCTTTATTTAGATTTTCCAACCACTTTGTAATAATAGTTCTTCATTTTAAATGATAGAGGAGTTCAATTCGAGCTTGTCTTCTGATCATTGCAAATGCTATAAATATGCAGCTTGTTTACAAGTAAATGGTCTTGGTTCTTTGGTCTAGAGTCTTCATTCTTGAGCTTCAATCTTCAATACTTAGTCCTAGATTTTGTTTATGAATCATTTTATCTTTAGCATGGACTAGAATTTTAAATATTTAGTTATGCCTCACTTTGTACACCAACAACGATCCTGCTAGGAATCACATAGGCCAAGCTCTGTTCTCTTGCGCCATCCCTCTCCTACTTGTACTTCGTTGTATTTCTTTGAAGCTGCTATTGCCCATTATTTGAGTACATGCTATATATCGTTTTGTTTTATCATTACTTAATGACCCCTGCTAGGAATCGTATAGGCAAGGCCAGTTCACTTGCGCCATCCTTCTCCTACTTGTGCTTTGTGCCATTTTACCTTCAAAGCTATCATTGTCCCAGTACCCTTTCTTACCGATGCTGCTATACTCCTACTCTTTCTGGATTCACGTGAACATGCAAGAATGAAGAGATCACACTGAGGGGACAAGCTACAACACAACTAGATTTTCCTCTCGCTCAAAAACTCCATGATTAAATTATCAAAGTTATTATCAAATAGAGTAGTGAATCATTTTATTTCAGTTAAGCTCACTTTCAATATTTTCGGGAAGCTATGGGGGGAATAATAGCTTCGAGAAGCTTTGATTTGTTCCTCACATCTGAGGTAAGATTGAAGGTTTTCAATTAAGTTTATTAGTTGTCTTCTATCTAGATTCGAGACATCTACACAGTGAATAACCACATTAGGTTATCTTGCTTGTTTAATTTTAGTATAAAATTATTTTAATTGTTGTTTGTAATTATAATGTTTCAATTGTATATTTTGTTTAGATTAGTTTCCCTTTCAACGTGATAGTATAAGTTGTTATTTTCAATTTAAGTTAATTCAGAAACTTCAAATTAGATTAACAATTAAATCTTAGTTAGGAGGATAAACCATAAGGAATTTATGCTACCCATTCATAGCCTCTAAATCTCCCCTTTGTCATTTCAGCTACCAGGAGATCACACTACCAGATCTTAGTCACTGATCCTCCTATAGTTAGCTATAGGAAAGTTACTTGCCGATTCTCATCCTTGCCTGTAGCTTTTCTATCATTGAAAACTAGCCATAATCCCGGTTGTGGCTTCATCTAAGTCACCCGCATTATAGACCACCTATCTTGGCATGACCTTGGGAGGTCAGGTACGGGGAAGGTCACTTGCCGATTATCATCCTCGCATGTCACTTTTCTATCGCATGGTGACCTATGAGGTTAGTCCGACTCAAGCATATGCATATTTTTATTCATCTAATATGTGCCCAAATATTTTACAGTAGCTAGAGTATCTTTTATAGGTACAAGTGTGGCTAAGTGAGCTTGTAGTGAACCCGACATGACCTATAATGACTAAGAAGTGACATTAAGTGACACAAAAAGAATTAGATCCTGAGCTATTCAACGATGCCAACACCCATAACAAACACTAGCAGTGGGTGGCCCTATTCCATTCCATATGTTCCTATCCCGCAGGTTTTCATATCACAATTTCAAACACAAAGCTCACATGGTATAGGATTAGTTATTCCATACCAATCACCAACCCAAAATCAGTCAAGACCTATAGTTACAAGCTAAGTGATTCTACAAATCCTATATATCACTCTTGCTTGCAATTTTTGAGCTTGATCTTTATTATTTAATGTTATATTATATGATAAAAATGTCCTTACCTTATATTTACTTTTATCAAATAACACTTAATGCAAATTTTACATATTGCCGACACATATGGTATGAATGGTGAACAAGGTTACATTTGACTATCATCTTCATGTTTTTCATGATTTTAGCCATACTATACCCACAAACTTTTGAAAGAACCATCAAACATGAATTGTATATTTAAAATATGGATGTCATTTTTTTATCATTTATATACAAATTATATGATTATACATAAACAAATATTTGAATAATCAAGTAAACATACTTTTAAAATATATTTTTCTATTAATGTATAAATAATATTGTTTTGTATTTTTTAAAGGGAAATAGTGAAAAATATTGTCACCTAAAAATTTGTGTGGTAGGTAGAAGTGGATGTCAAATTTAACCCCATTAATAATATTCAATTCCCCATACTTTTATAAAGATTTGTTAAGAAATTCAAAATTTACTTTATATGACATTTTTGTAGTTTTATTAAATACATCGAAAGTAATTTCCATATTAGAATCTTGTGGGCCTAATTATAACACTTGCCATAATGTGAATGAATATGATGAATTTGGTCATTGATGCATGGCCACATCGCAACTATCCACATTGGTGACCTCAATTCCTTCCCTTCATCAACGGTTTGTAAATGTTACTCTAGGTTTTGCTTTTACCATGGAATATGTGCCATAAATCCTCTAAAACATATACTTATTATCCAAAACCTAATTGATCATAGGTACAACCAAATATTCCCATAACCGCTTCTCTATATATTCAACCTTGGATTTTACGTGTTGATGGGAAACCTCTTGCCATTAATCTCAATGCAACGTGTTGAACATTCAAGAAATATGCTTCCTAATATTTGATAATGTGAAGGAAGGTGATTAACTAAAATATGAATTTTAAGAGTTAATCTAAGAAGTACAATAGTGAAATAAATGTCTAAAATAAATTAGGAAAGTGACCCAAGCAACTAAGTAAATAAAAATGTGAAACCCTAATAAGTAAAGAGGGTTGGAAAGAGCTTAGTTGATTCGATGACTGTTTGGGATTGTGTCGTAGATGTGACTCAATAAACAAGAGGAGGAAACAATCAGTGCTAAGGTCAAAAAAGTGCGAGTTCAAGGTGTTTGATAGACCGGGGTGCACGGAGAGGGATGAGGGCACTTGGGGCACCCTAGTTTGAGTTCTTCCCCGGTCTATGTAGGAGGTATAGAAACCAAACTTGCATGGTCACTAGATGATCTGAGGCCTTCGCTACCTGTTGCATGTATT
Organism: Taxus wallichiana var. yunnanensis; assembly: GCA_018340775.1. Lineage (NCBI taxonomy): Eukaryota > Viridiplantae > Streptophyta > Pinopsida > Cupressales > Taxaceae > Taxus > Taxus wallichiana. The sequence goes on along the minus strand of CM031242.1, from coordinate 848,873,588 downwards.
TCATTTCACTACGCCAAATGTCACTGGTAATCAATGATGAAGAGAAGACCTACAAAACCCCAAGCCAAACATCAAAACCCTAAAAAATAAAGATGCATATGAAGGGGTCAAATTTTCCTTAACGGCCACAATGGTGGACTTACTAATTGAGTGATGCACTACATTTCAGACCCAAATGTAGTTCTAGGTGAGTGTGTGAAATTCGTGCCCTAGGTGCTCTTGTTCCAGTCACACTTTGTGAAGTAGCGAGCTATAACTAGATGTAGAAATGTAATAAAAGGGTGGATGGAATAGAATAAAATTCCCTCCTATGCAGTGTGATGCAGATGAACTAGCCTTGTCCCTTATGATGGAGCTAGATGGATGCAAATGGAGCCTTTGATGGATGTAACCTTAGGTGATGATAGTAGTGCCTAGTGCTTGGTCCCTCATTATGGTCTCATAACTTTATATTTATATGGTTCTCTTGATCTAATTTCATAATTAACCCCGAAGAGGCCGACCACCAAAAAGATAGAAATCTCAAACGGCTAGAAAGTGCCCAAAAGATGGAAGTAAAGTGGGAAAAGGATCAAGGCACCCCGAATGGGACTGTAAGGGCACTGGGGCACCCCAAGATCGGGCTTGGGCACCCCACCAAGGAGAAAATGACGCAAAATGACAAAAATAACTAGGTGAGTATGTGCAGGAGGTCGGTAGTGATGACAAAAAGTAAAATTAAATGGCCAAAGGATAGGGGTTGATTAGTAATTTCTTCACTCAAAAACCATATAAATAGTAGTATGAGACATAGACTAAATAATACCAAATTTTCATGATTATCGATCAAGGTAGGGATAGGAGGGCGGCTATAGAAATCCTATATAAGTCGGGTCTGCACCCTCGTCCTTATCCTACCTATCCTATCCTTTCCTTTTGTGTCTACTGAAGGTGTATTTGATATTTATGTACGAGTACTCTGTTTGAATCACGTAGATAATACAAGCCTCTAAAGAAGATGGCTACTACAACATTTCGCACTAGTAGGTGGAGTCTAAATTTTTATCTAATTTGAAAACCACCATGAGCTAAAATGGCGAGCTAATGAAGCCCAACTAATCGCCACCATTGCTACCTTTCCTTTTTCAGCTTGTTCACATGTGAAGATGGTGCACAAATGAAAGAGAGCTAAGGGATGAATGCCTTGCAAGAAGGTAATTCACTCTTTCCATCATCGGAGAAAACACTACTTCATCTCAAGAAATGCATTATTTGGTTCCAACCGACATGTTAGAGAAGTCCATATAGCCAAAGATGGAAGATCTAGATGGAAAGTTTAAAATTCAAACATATGAAAATTTCCCATTGTCTGAAGTGAATCCCACTTAAAATGACTTGTGTTTCAACTACCCATAAATCACATGGGATAACATTGCAAATATCAAATATTGACATCAACAATATTGATCGACCAAGTCCTGCTTTTTGAGATATCTCCAACATACATTGCTTCATTGATTTGTACACCACAACCCCTTTCTATTTCACATGATTGATGAAAATACCACGTGTTCCACATATGCTAGTCATGGAAAATATGAGTTTCTGCAAAGGGTTCCCCTAAAATTTTCCAAACCACAACACTTCTCTTCCCTCAAACCCCTTCATCACTCATCTTCCTCCTAAAATTATTTACTCCTTCAAGATCAAATTATTCTACGCATCCCTTTTGCATCTCCATTGCACCACTCACGTGTTATTGCTAGTTATTTTCCAAATGGTAGTACGAGGTGGAAGTAATGACGTGATTCACGCTATAAGAAAGCAATAAAAAAGGTACAAATGGAAAAGCAACTTAATGAAGAGGAAGTTCTCATGGAGCACTAAATGTGTGGCTAGTTTGAAGATCTATAAAGCGATAATGAAATCTCAAAATGCAAATGAAAAAGGCGTTTCAAAATGACCATGCAAGAAACTAAATCACACCTAATACACCAATAGAGAATGAATCAAATGAAGTATGAAAAGTATATAAAAGTGAATCACAAGAAAGTGTTAGATGGGAAGAAATCACACATTAGGTCTTAACCGAATAAGAGCCCAAATTTACAACTATAGAGTAACAAAATGGTTTCTAATGTAGAACACCATTATTTTTATTGTTCAATCCTTAATGAGAATTAGAACACTCAACACATAATCTCAATGGATTGTATAATCACACATACAACTTTGAGATAATGAAGAGAGGGAAATGTGGACACCACCGAGGCAAGAACATGTTCTTTACTCGGAGACGATAGATTAATTAATTTAGAAAGCCTATGAATTTTTGGCATCAAATAATTTAGGAACTCTATTTTATAAAGTTTGGTTTGGTCCAACTAATGAAGTATAAGTACATCCCATAAAAGCTATAATATGCTGAAACGTGAAAAGTGCATAACTTCCCACAACTGGGATACTAATTTAATAAAATATGAATTAAATATAATTGTAGAGTAACATATATGCTGAAATACAATAGATATAAAAATGCCAAGAACTCAAACAATACAACACTATGAGAAAATGGGGGAGAAATATGACTTAGTTGAATCCTATGTGACCTAGGACTGATCTAGGTGATGCAAAGTGTTGAACATGACCTTTGGAACTATCAAGATTATCATCTATAAAATCTAAATTCTGAGAATAATGCCCGACATAGGTGCATGGTGCTGGAGAAGGGCATTGGTGACTATTCCTAGTTGTTGGTGGTACTGCCGAGGGTCACGATTTGCTTTCTTTTGTGTTACTAGGGTTTTGATATCACTTTACATTAGTCACCTAATATTCACATTTGGATCATCAAGGGTACCTTTTGTAACATGCAACACAAACCCTAGCTACCCGCATAAGCTTACAAAACACATCAAATTAGAATGAAAATGCACTATCCGAAGTCGATGACCCTAACGGTCACCCGATGAGTGAACTTATGAACAAGGGTTGCAGACTACATTCCGTGACTTCGTGTAGTTCTTTGTGCTTGTGTGTGTAATAGTTTCCTTAGGTTTCCCTCACACCAATGATGCCAAGATAGTGGGCTATAGCTAGATAAAATGCAAATGTGTGATATGGAATTGAGCTCTTCCCCTTCCTATGTAGTGCATGCATCCCGTAAATGTAGTCGGGGCCAAATTAAAGGTCGGGAGTGCCTAGGCAATAGTTTGAGTGGGTGCCCTCCTCAAAAATTTATTTAATATTTTTTCCATAAAGTAAATAAATAAAATATGTCTATATTTTTGTATTTTTAAATTTACATCATGGTCATAATAAAATAATAATAAAAATATATTATTAAATTATCACGGAAGGATGAAAAATATACTGTGGATGGAAAAATTTAATCGTAGGAGATGCTCAGAATGCAAAAAATACAATATTTTATACAAGGCTTCTTACAAGTCTAATTTAGCCTTATCAAGTAGGTGACATGAACTCTATCTTGAAATAAAGCACCATTTTTTTCCAAAGAAACAAAAACGTTTATGTAGCTCCCATGGTTTTGTGAAGAGTCATATTTGGACTAGGCCTACGGATTCCTCCATAACAAAATAATAGAAAATTTCCCCACAAAATTAAGAATAGAAAATTAAATACTTTTTTCCTTTAATTATACTCACCTCTACTAGATACACCAACAACATTATAAAAATACATTAACCTTTTCTAGAACAAATTACACACCTACATAATCTGGAGCTACATCAGAGAATGGGTAACAATACCAAAAAAATCATATGTGCTTATAAATATGTGATATTTTCTTTTACTTGGAAAAATATTACAAAACATTTTTATGTGTATGCATGAAATTTATATTACTATACAATAATATCTATAAATGGGTTTATCAATATTAAGTCTTCGATAAATTATTTTAAAGTTAAGTTCTAAAATTAACTCGACAAAAAGAAATTTTTAGATTCAGGCACCCCAATGGCTAGTGCCCTAGGCAACTGCCTAGTTTGCCTAAGGCTTAATCCCCCGAATGTAGTCCTTTGTAATGGTAGTGATAGTAAGTAGATTAGATTGCCCTTTAGAATTCCAAATGCGAGGAATAATAGAGTGTATGTTGTGTATATATATGGATCTCTTGTTTGAATTTTGACACTAGTGACCTAAAAGGCCGACTATGAGATCGGGATAAGGATAAGAAAACTAGAAAGGCTAACCACAAATTTTAAAAAGTGTAAAAATAATGAGGAGGACAAGAGTGCTCATATTGAACAGAGCGCCTGGCGCTATTGTCCAAAATGGGTGCTAGTGTCTTGGGAATAGACTAAAAGATAGGGATCCCTATGACTTCACCAAAATCGGGTACAAAAATGACATATATGAGAGAGAACGACAAAACAAACAATCAAGACAAGAAGATGGATAAAATATTATGCCACCAATGAATACTTTTCTTTCTTAAGATCCATGCATATAAAAACATACTTGACGGCATAGTAAAATAGTAGTATAAAGCAATTTTGTGTCTACATCCCTCCCCCTGCCTTTATGCTATTTGAATGAAATTCCAGTAGTGTAAAGGAAGTAAGGTACACACCTATATAAATCCTTTGGAGAAGCCAAAGTCAGTTGCGGTATGTGTAGAATATAGAAACTTGTAGTGTGGCAAACCATGGATCAACATTTTGACCCATGTGGCGTAAGTGGAGATAACGAACCATCGTAAGGAGAACTTGGAGAAATAGTTGAAATTATTTGGAGATTTTGGATATTTTGAATTTTTGCCAAAGGAGATTGAAGAGGTAGGGAGTGATCAATTCCCAACCCAATTTTTCTTGTAAATGGGAGGATTTGGGTGTCTTTTTGCCAAAGGAAGAGTGTTGGGAGAGAGGTCTAGTTTTACTCTCCATCCATGACTGTATCCCTAAAAGGTCCAAATGCTACAGATGGATATAGACCAAATTTAGTTCCGTGTTGTTTTGTGTTGTACCATATTGTTTCATATTGAAGAAACCATATAGAGCAGATAGAAAGGCAATGACGTCTCATTTCCCACACTCCTATAGTAAAGGGTGTTCTGATTTGTATAGTGCTAGATGGATTCCATGTTAGGTCATTTGGAAGAGATAGAAATGTAAATTGACTCCCAAGTTATGTCATCCGGAAGATAATAAAGTAATTGTGATGTAGCTCCCAAGTTAGGTCATATGGGAAAGATAATAAAGTATGCTACGTCGTTGACCGATTGAGTGATTTGATTCAAATGGTATAAGATTACTTTGAGATTTGGAATGTCGATTGATCATGTTGTATACTTGGAGGGATTATAGAATGATCCCGATTATATGCCCCCCTTTCGGTGAAAGGGTGAGGGGAGGAGATAGTATGAGATAGTGTAGTCACAATGTGAATACATATTTCCAAAGCATGAGTAGATAGTGATTTGTACATGTGTCAAAGTTGAATATGAAACATGGAAATGTATATGGTATGGTGGTAGAGGAAAATATGATCCTGGATGGCACAAACGGCTAGAAAATAGAGTTACGAGGCTCAAGATATGAGTGAAATAGTGAAACATGTATTAGTTGAAAAAGTAATTGCGAATATTAACCATAGTATATGAAGAATTGTAATTACTATATATATAGTAATAGTGAACAAAGAATAATATTTCATCTCGTACTTGACGAGAAAGATTGAGATTTTGAGCTACGAGGATGCCACATGTGAGAGCAACGAGTCTGACTAGATTTGAGAGAGTAGCGGCGGCCATGGCTTCCTGAGATGACTAATGAGTTAGTAAGTGTGATTATTTATGAAAAAAATTGTTAATAATGTTTGTTTTTGTTGATTTTTGAAAAAATTGTGTTTGTGTATTTTTCAACATTCTTGACTCGTGAAGAAATGGCCAGTGTGTTTTTGTCCTTGGGGACACCAACGCCTAGTTCTAGGCATTAGTGACTTGATGTCAGGCACTCGTGACCTGCTCTTGGGTGCTGATGTCCTTGAGAAGGGGTTTGGGAACTCGCCATAAAAATGTTGATATTCTGAGTAGTTAGTTGTTATGATAAGTGATAATTGCGAATATGTATGATGTGATAATGGAATGATTTTGTTGAGTTATGTGTTGTGCAGAGGGATATTTACTCCGAGAGTTTTCAGGGCGGCCACCATTTGAGTACATTGCTCACACTAGGGTTATCGATGTTGAGTGGGATATATTGATCATGTTGGTTTGCACACATTGCTAGATTGAGGGAGGTGCCCCATAATATGCCTATGTTGACTATTTTGTGTGAGAGATGGTGTGCAGATACATGTACATTCTAGTTGCCTACTGGTGAGATGACAATGACTCTAGAGGATGTATACTAGATATTGTGGTTACTTATTGTAGGCGAGAGAGTACATGTGATGTCTATAGTGGATGCCCAGAGATAGATGAGGGCAATGAGGTGGTACTTTACAGGGACATGAGTATAGACATATACTCATACCATTTCAAATGTAATAGTGAGATCTAGTGTTCCGTGGTTGTCAGGAAGTTTATAGCAGTGATTCTAGCATCATCGGTGGAAGTAGAGGGTATAGGGGTTGGTATATTGTATAAGATGGATGATATTTTTCATAGTATAGAGGATCGTGGGACTAGATATGCATGGGCGTGGTGTGTATTGACCCATTTGTATACATTTACGTAGGAGGACCATGGGAGTGGACAAGAAGCCATGAATTTGTTACATGTATGGGAATATGAGCACATTACGATATTGAGGCCACTTAGTGGGCCACAGGCCAAGTGGGGTAGGCCCAAGATATTCACAGCGAGGTGGGTAAGCACCTATAATAGGAGGATGGGTACGACCACTTATAGGTCGATGCTAGATTAGATGGGCCTTGGGCCATTATATGGAGACCTTATAGAGATTATGGTGGATGGGTAGAGGATGATGTAGAGCTACAATGAATTCGGCGCACCATGTGGTTAGAGGATCACTTCCTAAGTGTGACAGAGTTTTTCCAAGGTGAATGAGTATCTAAATAGTTTGGAGTGTCCTAGGATGTGATCCTTAGAGACATAAATATGGCTGAGATCTATTAGAGCGACCAAACGACTTGGAGCGAGGCTAGGCCCTACAAGAGCAAAACTGGTGCATCCTATTCCATGAGGAAGGTGTAGTTATAGAGCCTATAAATGTTGATGACGTAGGGTGTACCCAAGCCTACAATGAGTGGTAGGTGACACATCGATGGGTGTTGCTATTTATAGTAGTGGTGGATATTACCGGTAGAGAGACAACAATTTGGAGGAGTAGAGGGGCAGGCACTTTCCCCGATGTAGATGGTGTAGTGGCTACGAGAGAAAAGTGTAAGTATTGTGCATTGTTATTTGTTATTTGTTGTGTATTGATTAGATATGACGATGGATTGTAATAAATAACGGTGGGTTTTTTGAATGCAGTGATTCCTATTGATCGTTGATTGTGGATTCCTCGATATGTACGTTGATGCAAAACATGCCTCCAGATGTGCTCATGGGAGATGGTATAATAAAGAGAGTAGATGCAATTTCAGGCGAGCATGCCCATATGTTCGATTCAATGGCTATAACAAAAATAGCCACTCACGTACTATGTTATTTAGCGAGCACGATGAGGCTCATGCAAGTCGAATGAGCTAGACAAGCCATAGGAGGAGGGGCCCTAGCTTAGGATGTGTTTGTAAATATTTTGAGCTATAGGGCCGATTCATAGAGAATACATCTAAGATTGCTATATTACGAAGTTAGCTGGAGAGATATAGAGGTTGCGGTCAATGATGTAGATCTAGCGGTGAAGCTTCTAGTTTTAGAGCTCCTGCTATTGTATATAGTGATAGTGAGGATGATGTATGATGTATTTTATATGGTGTAGTGATGCATGGGGGCTCACCCCCAACGATTTTATTTTATAACTATGATTTTGGAGGATATGTGTGTGTGTGTGTGTGTTTTGACTTGTGTTAATGTGGAGTTTGATTGTTGATTTATGTTTTGTATTATGTTATGGTAATGATGTGTACATGGTAGTAATTATGTAATGTGATAGATTGTATGTGCATTGTTTAAATGGTTGTTGTGATTTGAAATCCATGATGATGTGGAAAGAAGTAGATAAGTAATGATTAGAAGAGGATTTGCATTTCAATGAGAATGAAGAGAAAAATAAGTGATGAATAGAAATAGATGCATGTGATGTAATATAATAGATAATGTGAAAGAGCAATGTTACTTAGACACTATAAGAGAATATAATAACGATGTGTTTGTATTGGTATGATGAGAGAATGTAAAACAATGTTTGTAAGAAGTAGAAATGTATGGATGTGATGTAATGTGGTAGATAAATAGAAGTAACAAGAAGGATGTGTTGATAATTACATAATGATGATATGTAGAATAATGGTCGAATCACGTGTGATGGGAATACAAAGGGGGGCGAAGAGTGATTACACCCCAGTGTTATAATGAGGTTCATTTATAAATGCCCCCTCAGCAGTCAAGAATGAACCATAGAACAAGAGTGTGTCATTAGGAAATGGGTTTTTCATGTGTAAGGAGATGCTAGAAAATATATGACATGAAGCATAATGCATGAGTTGTGAAAGGAGAGGTTCATTAATGTAGTATTCCCTCAATAGTCAAGTGTGAACCATAGTACCTGAGAGTGTGTCATAGGATAATGAAATAGAAAGTGGATATCATATACTAGAGATGAAGCAATTTGTTGAGTATGTGAAGTAGCAACAATATGAGAATAAGTGCCAAATTTTATGCTAGATGGAATGAGACCAAGAATAGAAGAGGCGGTGGGCGGAAGCAAGAGGCTTAGGATGCGATGGATGAGGTATGTAGTAATTTTTCCGAGAATGAGATGATGAAACCATAGGTTGTTCAAATGAAGGATGCAGATGGATGATAACCTTAGGAGGTGGACATATGAAAACTTTAGATGGAGGTGAAGGAGATAAATAAATAGAGGTGGAAGCATGCTTATGTGGGGTAGGAGAAAGAGAGCTCTCATGAGAGGGTGAGCAAAAACCAATGAAACCTTTGTCTTCTAATTTTTGCAAGTGATCATGGAGAGCATAGTAGTCATTATCACAATGTCCATTGATGTGTGAAAATTGTAGAAAGGGAAATCATGTTGGTGTTGTAAGTGGTGAGGTGGATGATGCTCAGTAGAAGGTAAGTAAATTAAGTGCTTGTCAAGTAAAGCACACAAGACATCATGAGGTTTTGCATTATGTGAGAATTGCAATGGTTCATGAGTAGGAAGTGGAGAAGACTTAGGTGTATGCCGATGCAGTGGAGGAGAAGAATGAAACATACGCGGAGGAGGAGATGGTGACCATGGAGGAAGCTTAGGGGTTAGAAGAGGAGAAGTAGTAGTAGGCGTAGAAGTAGTAGGAGGGAAGGGGTGATATAACATGTGCGGTAATTAAATCTTGTTCTAAATCAATAAATTTGTAACATAAGAGTGTAAAATATTCACATGTATCATATAGAATTTTTTTTTCAATGTAGGAATTAAGCCACGACAAAAGATAAATTAATTTTATAAATCAATGGGCTGAAATAATAACTGATGCATACAAGAATTAAAGCGTAAAATGTAATCTACAATTGGTTCTTTCTTTCCTTGATGCAAAGTAGGCAAGCATTCATAAGTGACTTTAGGACCATTGTTAGAAATAAATTGCCTAAGAAAAACATCCTCCATATCATAATAAGTGTTAATGGACCCATAAGGAAAATGAGTGTACCATTGAGAGAACATGATCAACAAGACTATGACGGAATGCTTTGAGTAATAAGTGATCATTAGAATAAGTAGACATGGCAGCTCGATAATGCTTAAGATGTAAATAAGGATTTTCAAGTGCCATCAAAACATGAGAAATTAGGCATGATGAAGTCCTTTGGGAAAGTAGAATTGTGAATATTTTTAGGAATGGGATTGCCATGCAAATAATTATTGTCAATGGAAGCATAGTAGGCTTTACTTTCAAGAGTAAGAGTATGAACTTGAGATTGCAATGTGCCAACAACATGCATGAGAGATAAGATATCATGTGAAGGAATGGTAGGTGAAGTAAGAGGTATATTGAGAGGTTGGATCTTTCCATTGTGAGTGATCATGGGAATGTGAGAAGAAGGAGCGGATGTGGAAGGAGGAGAAGAACATGAAGGTTCTATGGGAATGCTAGATGTAGATTCAGAAGAAATAATAAGAGGTGTACTAGTGGTAATAGTAGAATCATCATGAATAACATCTGTAGAAGAAGAAGAAAGAGGTGGAAGAGGAGGAGAGGAACATTGAGGCTTGATGAGAATGCTATATGTAGACTCAGAAGAAATAGGAAGAGGTGTACTAGTGGTAGGAGTAGAATCATCATGTGCAACAATTTTAGAAGTAGAAGAAAGAGGGGTGAGAAGAGGAGAGGAACATGGAAGATCTATGGGAATGTTAGAAGTAGATTCAGAAGATATGATAAGAGGTTTAGAATCATCATGAGTAAAAACTTCAAAGAGAGAAGAAAGAGGAGTAATAAATTCACATTCAACAGTCATAAGAGAAGTAACATCATTACTAACATGTTTATGATCGAAGCATAGTCTACATCACTATCAAACATATTTTCACAAGAAAGTAGTTCATCAAGACTATCATCAACATAAAAAGAAGTGGTAGGAGAACTAATATCAGATCTATCATTACATTCATTAGAAACACTTGTAAAAGTAGGAAGATTAGGAGATACAACTTTACATTCATCTTGACTACTAGTAGAAATAACATCATGCATATGTACATTTTCAACATTAGAAGTAGAAGTATTGGCATCCATAGTATCACAACCAAGAACATAATCAATCAAATAATTTCCAATAATATTATCATTTTCTATAAGAGGAGTGGAAGAAGGTGCAACAACATGGGTGACTATAGGAGAGAAAAGGAAAACATGAGGAAAAGTTTTGGTCAGGAGAGACTATGCAAATGCTAGAGTTGTGAAAGTTAGAAGGATGGGTTTTTTGGAAATCAAGAAGTGGTTGGAGGAAGTAAGCATCACATTGAGGGTTTTGGTAAAGGTCATGAAATTCAAATTGCACAACAACATCATTAAAGATATGGTTCAAGCATGTATCGGCCATATGGTGCTTAGGAGATGGGGACCTCTTCGAGCCATGAGGGTTTTGGGGATCCTAGGGCAAGAAGTTCAAGAAAAGTGGGTTCACTAAATGATTTAATAAAATATGAATTAAATATAATTGCAAAGTAACATATATGATAAAATACAATAGATATACAAATGCCAAACACTCAAACAATGCAATGAGGGACACAGATGACTTAGCGAATCTGCGTGACCTGGGACTAATTTAGGTGATGCAAAGTGTTGAACATGGCTGAAACCGCGTCCCAATTGTCCCCTATAAAATATGGATTCTCATAGTAATGCTAGACACAGGGTGCCTAGTGCTCGACAGGGGCGCCTGGGCACTAGTGATTTCTTAGAGGGTCAAGATCTACTTTCTTTTGTGTCACTAGGGTTTTGCCATCACTTCCTATTAGCCACTTGATATTCACACTTGGATCACTAAGGGTACCTGTAACCTGCAATACAAACCCTAGGTACCTACACAATCTCACAAAACACATCAAATTGGAATGAAAATACAATATGTGAAGTCGGACTGACCCTAACAATCACCCAATGAGTGAACTTATGACCGAGCACTACACTACATTCCAGACTCCATGTAGTTCTTTGTGCTTGTGTGTGTAATAGTGTCCTTAGGTTACCCTCACGCCAATGACGCCAAGATAACGAGGCTTGTAGCTAGATAATATATAAATGTGTGATATGGAATTGAGCACTTCCCCTTCCTATGTAGTGTATGCAACCCAAAAATGTAGTCCCTTGTAATGGTAGTGATAGTATGTAGATGAGATTTCCCCTTAGAATTGCCATCCAGAATAATAGAGTGTATGTTGTGTATATATATGGATCTCTTGTTTTGAATTTCGACATGAGTGGCCCAAAGGCCAACTATGAGCTCGGGATAAGGATAAGAAAACTAGAAAGGCTGACCATAAATGTCAAAAAGTGTAAAAAGAATAAAGAGGACATGAGCGCCCATATTGGATAGGAGTGCACTGAGAACTACTATCCGAATGGGAGCTAGAGTCTTGAGATAAATGACAATCGATGTGAAAAGATTGACATACATGGATCCATGTGGACTGACTAGAACCGAGTATAGGAATGACATATATGAGAGAGAACGTCAATACAAAAATCAAGACAAGTGGATGGACAAAGGATTGTGTCACCAAAGGAATACTTTTCTTAAGATCCATGCATATAACAACATACTTGAAGACATACTAAAATAGTACTGTGTGCGTGATTTTGTGTGTATAGATACAAGACATGACTACGATATGATCATGTCTTTTTTTTGTGATTGGTTTTCGATTGAAAAGATCATTTCTATTAATAATACAAATAATGCATGACTTATCATACATTTAAGAGTAATTAGAAAGTATCACACTCTAAACAACAAATAAGCATATATCAAACCAACCTTAAAGGTTGGGACAAAGTGAATTTAACTTAGAGTAAATTTATATTAAACATATTTTTGTTAAACAAAGTTTTATTGAAAATCCAACAAAAGGACCAACAAGGTAAAAGACACGAACACACAAATACTAAGTTATGGGAGCAATTATCGCAATAAGTCAAGGCCGAGGATTATCTAACTTTTCACCCCATCCAAACCACCACCAACAAGAGGATCCATAAAGTCAAGGTATTGGCTCCTACATATCATTATTTACTTTCTTTGTTAGCCTCTTCATATGGATCCTACCCGCATAAGGAAATTGATAAAGAAAGATGAGGGAAATTCCCTTTCATGGAACCCTCCAACTTTTAAACTTCATATGCACAAACCCGTCACCACCAAGAAAATTGTGGGCTAGTGAGGGTTGCCACGAATGCGGTGAGCCTTTGTGGTACCCACTACATGAACCTTGAAGACCATTGGTGCCCCCGCTTTCACAAGATCCAAAGCCATGACCTTGATGAACTTGCACTATTGGTGAGAAGAAACTGAATTAGCAATAGAAAACCAACCATCTTTAGTTAAATGATTGAAAATAACATTATTCATTTCTTTCTATAAATGGAAAAATATCAAAATGAAATATATGTCAAACTTGGCCGACCTATGTAGGTAACATGGTCGAATCCCCTAAGAGCACCAATTTTCAAGAAAAGAGCTATGGGTGAAATGGTTGATGTGATTAACTATTGACTATTTGCCTTTTGATTTTGGATATTGATATTTTGAATTTTGATATTTTGAATCTTTTATCTTTTCTAGCCCTCCATATGGATTCAAAAGGCTAACAATGGTCATGTATGATGACAACACTAAAGACTTTACACCTATTCATTATAGAGGAGAACTTACAATCTAAGACACTTAGATATTCCTAGAATTTCATTTTAGAAAATAATGGGATCTTGAATCCGACCTTGGTGCTCAATATGGAGTGTGCAAATAAGGGAGAATGAGAGTGTGACCAAGTTTCCCCAACCAATCAGATAAAATGGATGATATAAAAATGGATAGACATAAGACTTTCATCACAAGAGAGGATAAATGTGAGAAAGACATGTAAATACAAAGCAATAGTGATGCAGAGCATCAAGCAATAACACAACAAATTTTGGTTTTATTTGCAATTTTGGTCTTGAAGTGTCTTAGGGAGTCTTATAGAGGTGTTTTGGAAGGATTCCAACTCATATGGAACCTTCAATGTATGTGGAAGAGTGATTTTGGAGTTTCCCTCCAAAATACACATTCAAATATTTGAATTTATAGTTTGTTATTAGGTGGTCTAAAGTCCTAAGTTTAGATTCTTATAATGGTGTGAAGGACTTAAATGGTCATATGTAATGTAAATAAGGTGTCCTCACTTAACCAAGTATAGTAATCATGTGTTGGTGAGCTTTAGCATGGTTGAGTGCAAGCTAGTTAAAACTTCCTTTTCAGGCATGACAAAGGACCTTCATTCGAATGGTTATAAAAAGAAGGAAGTGGAGTCATATGATGGTAGAGATTCGGTTAGAAGAAAGAGACCATCAGATTGAAGAGCCTCTTTGCAAGCTCGGGAGTTCAAAGATGTATCAATGAAGTTGTTACTCTGAGCACTTCTCAAGATAGGCCTTGTAAGTTTGAAGACAATGTATATATTCTACAAATAAAGACGTGGAATCATGCTCGTTGAATAATTTGTGATGATTTCATGGTTGTAAAGATGTGAAGAAGTTGTGGTCCTAAGGATGAATGCTTTTAAGCCATAAAACAAGTGAAACACAAAGTTAATGGAAGTCCCTTGGTAAGTGCCTACTAAGTTATTTGTTGTATGAAAAATGATTAGGCATGTTTGATATGATTTCATGGTGAATGTATGTGGGAAACATGCGTGATTGCATGCTTGGGAAGATTATATAACACTCCTTGTTGGTAGAAAGGTCAAAACTTAGTTTCTCGTAAAATATAGTCTTGCCATGACTAAGACAAAGATAATGTTTATGAGGATTTAACAAAGTTGTAAGACAATCTACTCTTGAAATACAATTGGGAAGGTGTATAAGGGTCTCATAAGGAAATTAAGTCTTGAAAAAGTTTTTAAAACCAAGAAAACAAAATTAATCCCATTAGAATAGCTCTCGCCCGAGTAACCCTTCGTTAGGGTTAGAACAAGTGAAAAGACATAACTATGTTTTCACCATAGGAAAAGTCTAAAACTTGGAGAATAGTTGGGATAGTGTTGAATTAAGGTGTTCCATAAGTTATAAGTCGATTGATTGAAATTTGAGGGATAAAAAAAAGAAAACTTAGATTAATGGTCTCATACACCATGTTTTAATGTCCCTGAGCGAGTTCAAGGAGAAAAACGTTCTCTAGGGTCCCACTTTCATGAAATAAGACTTATGTAAAAGATGTTTCATGATGTTTTCAGATGTTTAAATGTTTGTGGAGCTAAGGATGCACTCTAGGAATTCATTAAAAAAAGTTTTATTTGACAATCTTGGTACTCACCCTATAACCACCATAAGAGCTTAAGAACAAGAAGTGAGTAAATCTCAAAAGAAACCTAGAAAACTGATAAATCATGGTGATCGTGTTAATCGAGGGCTAAAGAAGGTGTGTACAAAGTAATAGGAAGAAATTCGAAGTATAGGGTGCCATAACTTAGTAAAGATAGATACAAGAACCCCGATTATTGACTAAGTCTAAGGGCTAGACGAGAAGAAATGAATCGTGAGCTATTCCAATGAAGGAGGACTTGTGGAAACAATATGTTAGGATGGGAGAAAGACACTCGAATGTCGAAATAGAGTTTAATATAGCTTCTAAGGACTTGTAAATATAGTTTATTTATGACAGAGCTATAAGCAAGGGAACTAAAACCGAGTGCGAGCAAAGCAAGAAGAAGGTTGTGTATGAGATATGTGAAGAAAGATAAAAGCATCAAGGTGAGGAAGATTTCATAAGAATATTCTTAAGTTTGAGAGAGAGAATTTAGAACTTTCTAGGATCGCTTAGGAGAATAAAAGAGAGCATGCATAGTGGTGACCTAGTGTACAGTCTAGGGACAGAGTAATGATATAATCACAAGCTCAAAACATAGAGAAGGGTTATTTGATGAAAAAGACATGCATCTTGTGACTTGAGAGAGGAGAGGAAATTAGGAAGAGTGTTATAGTGTATGCCGAGTTGAGAGGGTCTTGAGAAGACAAGGGAACAAGACAAGAACTTTGGGTGAGAAGAGTAAAATTTTGATGACTAATGAAGGTGATGCAAAAAGGGGGTAAGATTATTATGATTTGAGGTGTTTAGTCTAATGGAATGCTTAAGTGTTACATGTAGAAAGAGGGGTAAGATTCTTATGATCCAGCATGAAATTATGTCAAATGATAGGAGCTTGTTTAGTATGTGTGATTTGGAAACATCAACCGAAGGTATTAAAATGAACGATAACTAGATCGAGAACACATATGCTAATCAACATCAATAAGATTACATGCACTAAAGAAACAAATGAACAACAATATCATATATTACTATGGAACTCAATGCCCTCAAATAGAATTCTAAGAACAGTCAAGGTCATAGATCAAGCTAAGATGACTTTCATAAAAGATCCATTGATTACATGACTAATTATGTCATTGAATGTTCAAGCTATGTTGAGCAAGGGATAAAGTTAAATATCTAAATAAGATAAAGGATCTATCCACATCATGGAAAAATTGGAAACATCAAACATGAAGGTAAATGAAAGGAGCATTGCTCTTAGAAATTGATTAAGAAGCTCATGGAGGTTTAACATGAATTGGTTCTTGTTTGATTCTAACTTATTTATTGCCTAGAACGGGTATGGTTAATGGATAGCTCTACATCAAAAATTGTGTTACAAGAAGTACATTTGACTTTAGAAGACGAAATAGTACTCTTGAGCATCACTTTTTCTTTCTTAATAACACCTAGCTATGGTTACAATTTTGTGTTCAAACTCACATCCCCACCTAGGAAAACTTAGGAAGAATTAGGATACAAATTAACAAACATTATCAAATAGGTCTTAAAAAAACTTAATATCTAGAAACTCTGCACTATTTCTTTTCTTTTAGAGTTGGGCTGAAAATGACGACATACTTGAATAAGTTTATGATTGGATTGTTCCTGCCAATTTCCAATTTAAGTTGGAGAATCAAAATGTATAGAAAAAATTTCAGTACTGGTTTATACAGATATAAATCCCACAATAAAAAGGAAACAGAGGTGGCAAGCGATTCGGTCAGACAAAAGTCTCACCAAGCATGGCTGTTAAACTGAACAAGAGAAACTAAGAATATCCATTTTTATGCTGCATATGTCATCAAAACTAAAACCGCCCATTTTAAAAAAATAACACATTTATGCAAAAACCATATTAAAAACGCAAATTTTGATCAAATAAAATGTTTTATATCTTAAAGTTTTGTGATATGGAAGGCGACATTTCAATTTGTAGGCCTCTGCTTTTACACCCAATTTTTGATGTCTTTTTTTTTTTTTTTTTTTTTTTTTTTGTTAGAGTCATATTATCTATATTATGAGCTGTGGTCAAATGGAGATTGAATTAATTAAAGAGTATTCGCTCTGCACAATCTTTTGAAAATTACAATTCTAAGAGAAGAAACAAAACTGAAAAACAAAATCAGTAGACAAATATTTAGCACATTTTCTCTTCACCAACACACTTATTCAGCACTACCTCAACTTCCACCAGGATTTACTTGCTCTGATACCAACTGATGATTACAAATAGCACCCTCAAACCTGCAAATATGTATGCATTGAACTGGAGTAACAAAGATGTCATATCTTCTGTATTCAATGTCAAAAGGCATGACTTTCGTCTCTTGATGTTTTATATGTGTGAGTTCATTTCTGTGATCTCTTTTATTCTCTTGTTGCATCCTGCTGTGTCGCCAGAAAATTAATGTGTTGAAGAACATTCGCTGTCAGAACCAGACATTCTACCACTTCTCGCTGCTCCTCGCTGAGAATTTGTGACCAGATCAGATATACTTGGCCTTACTCTACGTGAAGCTTCACTGTTTCCAGTCACACTATCTTTAATAGTTTCCAACACCCTTACAACATCTTTCATGCCAGGTCTTTCTTCAGATGAATCTCTTGAACAAGCCAAACCAATACCAACTAAGGCGGTGAGACACTGCTTGTTCAAGTCATCTAGATCTTCCACTCGCATCTCATTGTCGGTAATGTCCCCCAGTAGGCTTCTGTCAAGTACGTCCACAAGGTTGTTAGGAAAAACTGATTTCACCCACTTGTGTAAGGTGAGATCTCCTACAAACATGTCATTTGTTGGCCTCTTTTTTGACAGAATTTCCAATAATAGAATGCCATAGCTGTAAACATCTCCCTCTGTAGACACTCTTCCTCCTAGTCCATACTCTGCATTCGAGACAGCCAATATGACATCACATGTGATCCCACCAATCCATACAAAATATCAAAATAATGACAAAAACAATCATGTTGAGAAGGATACCTGGGACAATGTAACCCACTGACCCTTTGATGGCAATCGTAGAAGTAAGAGAACCCTTGATTTTTTATTAAATTTAATATTTCAATAAATTAGGTTGTCACATGGGACATGCAATTAAGACTTCAATAGGAAGACCCTTCGCTGCAATTTGTAGAAAAGCAAAACAAAGTCAACGTCATTCATAATTAAGATGTGTGAGAATGTGACAGACAGTCCTTATTTTTTAAGTTGGTCTGATTTTAAAATGAAATATATGAAACAAAATCAATAGTTTGATAGTGTACAAAACGGTCAAAGCTACTATCAGATGCATATAAATAGCAGATCATAACTCAAATTTGTAGCGCTTCAATTCTTTCTAGAAGGGGATTGCTATATTATTAATTCTGATTAGAAACTTCCCTGTTTACAAAGAAAATAGAATTTAGTTACAGAATTTCTGTTTCCAAAAAGTGGAAATGTAAGTTCCAAGGTGGTTAACAATGGATGATGAGATTACAGTAATTAAGTGGAATATTTTACAGATGCCAGTGGCCAATGTAGACTTTTATGTTAAGTAGCCAGTTATGCTTAGTGGCTTGTTATTAAGCCCTTCAATCATGCGAGGATTTAAATTTAATACTTCATATTTCAAATTTCAAACAGTAATCAACGGTAGCTATAATTTGTTAAAGAAGAAAAGCATAGTCAATGATAACAGTTTCCCAAAGCCATAGCTGTACTGTAATTTAACATTTAAAATTTAAAATTTATTGTACTCCAGATTCTTTTGGAGAGGGAAATAGGATTTGCATTCATCTCCTCCTCATTTCTATTCATCCTTTGATGCCTAAGAGTCTCTTATTCACAAATCTCTCTAAGCACATACATTTTAACTTCTTCCTTCACATTCTTCTTCACTTTCTATTCTTCCCTCCTCTTCACTATTTTATCCTCTATGCCATCCAAGAGGCATATATCTACTCTAATGTTGTTATTATTTTTCTCAACTTCATATTATCTCATAAATATCCTTACCTTTTCGTCTCTCTTCATCCCCATGCCTTTCAAAAGGAATTTATCCTCCTTATTTTGTTGTTGTGTTCACATCCTTTTTTTAATGTTGATTGTAGGTTCAAATTCTTCCATTTGCTATAAGGAAATAATATCCTTTTTAGAACTAACCTCACTCTTCATGATGGCTTTAAAAATTTCACCCTCTTCCTCCAACCACTCATCAACCTCCTTCATGATTACATCCCCTTCTCCTATTTTCTCAAGAGCAAAAATTTATCCATCCTCCTCATCAAATACATGGCTTGAAATGACTGTCATCTCTTCTATTGCTTCTTATTTTCTCATGTAGATTTCTTCCACATATTTAACTCATTGTGCAACCTTTACTCATGTAACGAACTTTACACCAAAACCTCAAGGCATTAGCAAAATTCACACATGATGATGATAACATCCCACCACGCTTTCAGTAGCCCGACCCAGTGCTAGATTTGCATCCATATAGTGGTACCATACCTTGCCCTATACAAGCCCCAGGCAAACACTACAATGCCGATGTAGCCACCCTTGCCGGAATCGAACCTAGGTGGTTTCTATGATACCAAATGTAATGAACCATTATACCAAAACCTCAAGTCATTAGTGAAATCTGCACATGAGGATCATAACAACTCATGGGTTGTAACCTTCGCTTTTATACGCTTCTTCCTCATTTCTTCAACTAGGGTATCTAAGAATTATTTGACTCTTTCTACATCATCATAATCACCTCCTTGGGCCATGCTAGGTTCTTCTTATTCATTCTCTCTTATTTATTCACTTTCTTTTGCATGGCTACCACCACACTCTTCAACTTCAACAATTACTCTATCTATGCCATTTTATTCCTAGCTAGTTCTTTATAGCTTCTAGTTTCCATCTCTTCTTTGGTATCACCTCTAACCACTATGATTTTCTCAAAGCCTTCCCCAATTCTTCTACCATCTGAACAAATCCTTCTTGCTATCTTGGAAACCTCATTCTCATGTTTCTGCTTATGAAACTTTCCTCTTCACTCAAAGCTTTTCAATCCACTCTTTCTCTCACATTGCTTCAACATGCTTCCTACAAGCTTCTTCTCACACTCACCCTCTTCAATACTTCTCAACCTTAACACTCAATAAAACTTAGTGACACACTTCAATTTTCCCTCACTCAAGTTTCACACTTTTATAATTATCAAACTACAATTTTTACTCTTTATACCCTCTTCCCAATATTATCATACTAGAAGATAAATTATTCCTTATGCCCAATATTTCTCCCAAAGAAAAGACACAAACATGTCTTATTCTCACTCTTTTGTTATCTATATAGTTTTCACACACAAAGAACTCTTCACTTTCTTTCTCTTTCCCTCTAACCACTTTTTTTTAGTGAAGAACACTAAAAACATCTCTCACTCATGTCTCTCTCATAGCTTCTACATAAATTATATCTTTAGTTATAAGATGCTCTTCTCTATCACTTTCTCTCGTTTACTACATAAACATTCTTTAATCTAGAAACTAGACCTTTGTAAGAGACCCTCTTACCTCCTATCAACTCTTTTATTTACTCAATTTTTTAATTTCCATCTTCCTCATATACTCTCTCCTACATCCTATTTTCTCCTCCTAGAGATATCATATAATCTCTAATACCAGTTAATAAATTCAAGGATAGGGTGACCAAGAGCCTAATCTTGTCATCTTTAGAGTCACACATTAAAAACACATAAAACATAATCTTTTATAAATCCTTAATGACATCTATATCCACTATGACTCTTTCACTTATCTTCTATACCCACCTCACTTCTCTATGACTTTACAACACTTGTTGAGGATTGTGAAGCTTTACACTTATCCTCTTTGGATTCCCTAATTTGACTAACCCCTAATTTCTCAAATTTTGACTTCAACAACCTTCTATCAATTTCAACAACCTTTACACAAATGCTAACACTCCCTTTATAGATCCATGGAAAGTTTTTCATTGCGATCTCTTCTAAAGTGCCTTCAATCATTTTGAATTCTCTTCAAATCTAAATCAAATCATATTCGGATCGCTTCCTTTTTATCCATGTGATCTCTATCAGATTTTCAATAAATGAGAATGTGGTTGTCCATGCATTTGTGTGGTTTAATCAGATCCTCCATTAAATTTCAACCACTTTAAATCCTCGGATGACATGTTCACTTGGTTACCATTCACATTCAAATGGATTAATTCATGTGTGTATGCTTATGGAACACTCAAACATTGAATGAGAGTTGTTCGCATTGGTGGATCCTCACATGTGTAGAAAAATGGATCTCTCGAAGCTTCAAATGCAAAAATATTCCATATGTGACCAATTACCCTAATTTTATCCTCGGTAAAACAAATTTTCAATATATTTGAAACAAGCTCAATATCACACAATTTGTGCCTTCTCATGAAAATTGTGGCCTTTTGATTTTTTTTTGACAATCTAGTTTCACTATTAACACTTTCACATGTGGCAACTTCTCATAGCCTAGTAATCTCTCTATTATATATCGTGTCTTTGTTTATTTATAAAATATTTATGAAATGAACCATTAATGACATTTGTCACGGTCTCAAAGTATCATGGCTTATATCATAAGACCAAACCTTGTCCTTTTCTTAGTGACCTCTTAGAAATGGTTTACTAGTATTATAACACACGTCATAATATCATAATCCCCATTATTGGACCTTTGACAACAAAATCAACCTTTGGTGACCCCTCCACAAAGAGATTCTCCGTGCGATGATCACACATGGCCTCATCTTGTCACTTTTTCTTTTACCTTTTCCTTTGCTTTAATTGTCTATGGACTTTCTAAACGATTCACCAAAAATGTGAATGCAAAGCTCTTAATCCCAACTATATCTAAGAGGGACCTAGAAATATATAGAAATTATCGAGAATACATCTTGAAAACCCAAAGATGAAACTGATACTCTTGTAGGAATGGCTCAAAGGGAATGTTTGGTTAATTCCCAGGTCTTAACATCTAAGACCATTGAGCCCTAATGTATGATACAATGCTTGCATATTTCAAAAAGATGAAGAATAAGATGTAAATAAGAGGGAAAGTCTTATACACAAATATGTCCATCAAGGGTAGATAATGAAGGGAGGGAAATGTGGGTGCCACCAAGGCAAGAACATGTTATTTACTAGAGAGGATACACTCTAATTAATTTGGCAAGACTATGAGTTTTTGATATAAAAAAGTTTAGGAACCCCATTTTATAAGGCTTGGTTGGGGCCAACTAGTGAAGTATAAGTATGTCCCATGAAAGCTATAATATACTAGAAAAGTAAAGAATTGCATAACTTGCCATAACTAGGATAGAAGACGTGCCTATGTTATGATCATATCATTTTTGTTTGTGATGGGGTTTCTTGATTAAAATATCATTTCTATTAATAATACAAATAATGCATGACTAATCATACATAAAAGGGAGAGGAAAATATCACACTCCAAACAATAAATATGCATATATAAGACCAACATTTAAGGTTGGGACAAAGCAAATTTAATTTAGTGTAAGATTATATCAAATATTTTCTTCAAACAAAGGATTATTGAAAATCCAACAACAAAGACCAAAGGGTAAAAATACATGAATGCACAAATACTAAGTTATGGGAGCAATTAGCACAACAAGTCAAGAGTGAGGATCATCTAAATTGTCACCCATACAAACCACCACCAATAAAAGGCTCCACAAATTCGGTATTGGCTCTTTCCTATCATTATTTATTTTCTTTTGTTAGCCTCCTCATATGGATCCTGCTTGGGAAGGGAAATCGATAAAACAAGCCAAGGGAACTTTCCTTCCATGGAGCACTCTAACCTTTAAACTTTGAAAGAATAGACACACATTGCCACCAAGAAAGTTGTGAGCTAGTTAGGGTTGTCATGAAGGTGATGAGCCTCTATGGTACCCACTACATGAATGGTGCTTACTAAAAGATCCAAAGCCACGACCTTGGGAAGATGACCATCGGTGAAGAGAATCAAGACATCCTACTAACAACATAAGGAGCTCCACCTCTAACTAGACCTTCTCAACTTGAACTTGTATCTTTGAAATCACATTAGAAATCACTTATACCTTGTTAGTAATAGAAAATCAACCATCTTTAGTCCAATGATTGAAAATAACATTGTTCATTTCTTTCTATAAATGAAAAAATGTCAAAACATAATATATGCCAAACTTGGTTGAACTATGTAGGTAACATGGTCAAATCCCTTAAAAACACCATTTTCTAAGAAAAGAACAATGGTTGAAATGGTATATGCAATTAACTATCGACTATTTTCCTTTTGAAATTGCCTTTTGATTTTTTGACATTGTTATTTTGGCTTTTGACTTTATGAATCTTTTGGCTTTTTCTAGTCCTCCATACAAATTTAGAATGCTAACAATAGCCATGCATGATTGACAACACTATATATTTTACACTTAGTCACTATAAAGGAGAGCTTACAATCTAAGACATGTAGATATTCCTAAACTTTCATTTTAGAAAAGAATGGGACCTTGAATTCGGTGTGCTCTTTGGAGTGTGAAAATAAGGGAGAAAGAAAGTGTGACCATGTTGTTCGAGTCAGTAGGTATAAAATGGATGATACAATAATGGACATAGATAAGACTTTTGTCATAATAGAAGATAAATGTGAGAGACATGTAAATACAACACAAAAGTTGTGCTACAAGAAGTAGAATTGACTTTAGAAGACAAAATAGTACTCTTGAGCTTCACTTTTTCTTTCTTAAAAAGGCCTAGCTATGGTTACAATTTTGTGTTGTAACTTGCATCCCCATCCAGGAAAAATTATGATATGTAAATTAATAAAAACATTATCGACAAGTGTGAAAAACACTTTGTATCTAATTTTTCCTTGTCCTTGAAACACCACACTATTTCTCTTTTCTTCTTTTAGAGCTAAGCTTCAAAACAATGACATATTACAAATATTTTTCAAATCAAAGCGAACAAGCATAAGATTATCTTGAGATTGCTCCAACTAATTTCTAATTTAGGTTAAAGATCCTAATAGATGTGTCTTTTGTTAAAAAATAATAGGAATTTTTGCGTGTTGCTTTCACAATCAACAATAATCTCCTAAGTTGAAATATGGACATCAAAATTAATGAAATAATTCTTGAAGGAGGATATGTAGTAGATATTAAAATTTTACCAAAAACCATTAAGGCAAAAAAAAAAGAGTCTAAAATACATAACACCGATCAAAAGAATAAACTCTATGATGAAAAAAAGAGATGACTAAATGAGTCATTCGAACAAGAGTCTTGCCAAACATGGCTGTAAAACTGAACAAGAGAAACTAAGAACATCCATTTGAAAAATCACCATTATGCTGCGTAACTCATCAAAACTAAGAACACCCATTTTCTTAAAATAGCACTTTTTCTTTGAAACACATATTGAAAACACAATTTTGATCAAATAAAATGTTTTGGCTAAGTGGCAGTGCTTAGATTTTGAAGAGTCGTCATATTGAAGGGGACATTTTAATTTGTAGGCCTTTGCTCCTTCACACCAAAAAAATGATGGTTGTTTTTTTTTTTGGTTATAGTCATATTATCCATATTATGAGTTAGTAGTCGACTGGGGATTGAAGCAATTAAAGAGTAGTTTACTCTTGCACAATATTATTGGAAAATTACAATTCAAAACTCCAAAACAAACAAAACTGACAAACAAAATCAGTAGACAAATATTTAGCAGATTCTGCACTACACTTATTCTGCACTAGCTCAACTTCCACCAGGATTCACTTGCATTGAAGTGGAATAGCACACTTATTCTGCACTAGCATAGCACTCTCTTGCTCTGATACCAATTGATGAATCACTTGCTCTGATATCAAATGACAAACAAAATCAGTAGATTCACTTGTTCTGATACCAACTGATGATTGCAAGGATAAACCTACCATAGCACAAATATGTATGCATTTAACTGGAATAACAAAGATGTCACGTCCTCTCTATTCAGTGCCAAAAAGCATGACTTTTGTCTGATCTCTTTTATTCTTTTGCTGCTTCCTGCTGTGTCACCAGAAAATTAATAGGTTGTAGAACATTCGCTGTCAGAACCAGACATTCTATCAGTTCTCATTGCTCCTCGCTGAGAATTTGTCACCAGATCAGATATACTTGGCCTTAATCTACGTGAAGCTTCCAACACCCTTCCAGTCAAACTATCTTTCATAATTTCCAACACCCTTACAACATCTTTCATGCTAGGTCTTTCTTCAGAGAATCTCTTGAACAAGCCAAACCAATACCAACTAAGGCGGTGAGACACTGCTTGTTCAAGTCATCTGAATCTCCACTCCCATCTCATTGCTGGTAACGTCCCCCAGTAGGCTTCTGTCAAGTATCTCCACAAGGTTGTTAGGAAAAGCTGAGTTCACCCACTTGTGTAAAGTGAGATCTCCTACAAACATGTCATTTGTTGGCCTCTTTCTCGACAGCATTTCCAGTAACAGCAGATGCCATAGCTGTAAACATCTCCCTCTGTAGATACTCTTCCTCCTAGTCCATACTCTGCATTCACGACAGTCAATATGACATCACATGTGATCCCACCAATCCATACAAAATATCAAAATAATGACAAAAGCAATCATGTTGAGAAGCATACCTGGGGCAATGTAACCCACTGACCCTTTGATGGCAATTGTAGAAGTAAGAGAACCCATGAATTGTGTACCACAAGTTAATCTTGCAATTCCAAAATCTGTCACATGACCTGTCATGTCTTCATCCAGAAGGACATTCTCCGGTTTTAAATCGCAGTGGATTACTTGGACAGAAGAGTTGTGATGTAGATATTCCATGGCATGTGCTATGTCAATGGCGATATCCAGCCGTCTTTCAAATCCAATACACAATCATCTCTTTGAGGATACAAATGTTTCTCCAAACTTCCATTTGACATAAATTCAAAACCAAAGCTCTAAATTTGGGGATTGAGCATGAAGTTAAGATCTTGGTGAGATTGCGGTGTCGAACCTTTCTTAACACCTTACATTCCGCATTGAAACTCTTGCGAGCTTCTTCATTTTGCAAATTCAGAACCTTCACAGCAACTACTCTACCATCTCTCAAATCTCCTCTGTACACTGATCCAAAGCTGCCTACTCCTAACAACTTTGTCTCATTAAATCCATCAGTTGCACTAAAAAGATCTTCATGAGAAATTTTTAGGTGATCAAACTTCTGCAAAATAGCTAGTGGTGTATCCACTCCTTGAGCAGAGCATCTCCACAAGAAACCCAAAAGTAAACAGCATATCACAAAAGCACTGACACTAGCAGCTGCCACTATCACCGTTTTGAAATGTGAAGCACTTTTTTGACTTGGACATTCAGGTAACAATAATTTCCGTGGTCCACAGAGGTCAGCATTTCCATTAAGTAAAACAATAGCAGTGGCATTAGCAGAAACCCCTCTTTTGGAATTTCTCCTGTGAGTCTGTTGAAAGATAGATTCAGATAGCGAAGCAATTGAAGTTTCTTGAGGAATTTCGGTAGTGGACCAGATAAGAAATTTGACGAAAGATCCAGGTCAATGAGATATTTCAAATTTCCATTGCCTCTGGAATAGGACCCTCTAAGGCATTTCTTGATAGATTCAAATGTTTCAATCCTACGCAACTTCCAATTGCAGCTGGAATGGCACCACACAACTTATTGCCTGAAATGTCTATATATGTAACCATTGTAATTTTTCCAATCTCTTGCGGCAAGGACCCTCCTAATGCATTCCATGAGAGATCTAAATACAACTGAAGATTTTGAAGACCGGTAAGAACTTCTCCAGGTATACTGCCCGACAGCTTATTGTAAGACAAGTCTAACAGCTCTAATTTCTGACATTCCTTTAGACTGGCAGGTATCTGTCCTGAAAAACGGTTGTGATACAGAGAAAGTCTTCTCAGCTCTTTGAGGTTACCAATAGAATCAGGAATTCTTCCAGATAGATTGTTCCGACCAAGAGACAAGAGTCCCAAATTTTGCAGCTGACCTATCTCACTTGGAATGCTTCCTTCCAATCTGTTGGCACTCAAATATAACCTTTCCATTTTTTGAAAAGCTTTAAATCCAGATGGAATGAACCCATTCAACATATTATAACTTAAATCTAAGTAGTTTAAGTTGGAGAGATTTGTAATTTGCTGAGGTATGCTTCCGCTTATGTTGTTAGCGGATATTTCAAACCAAGAGAGGTTAGGTGAAAGTTGGCCAATGGAGAGAGGCAAAACACCAGTAAAATGATTACTAGACAAAATTATCTGCCACAGATTGGAGCAATTTGTGAGAGCTGTGAGGAAGTCCAAGGTGCTACTGTTCCCACTAACCAGTTGATTAGAATCCAAGCTAATTCTTTCAAGCAGGTGCAACTTACCTATCTCATTGGGCACTATTCCACTCAGCTGGTTGAATTGTAGATAAAGAGTTATGAGATTGGTACATTTTCCAATGGAATTTGGTATCTCTCCACTAAGCTGATTTCCCCATAGATTTATTCTTCTTAGGTTCGTGAGTTTTTCACAAAGAAGTGATGGAATTTGTCCTGTTAATTGGTTTTGAAATAAAGATAAGTCTTGAAGAGAATAACAATTGGAGAGAGAAGGCGGTATTTCTCCTGTAAGCTGGTTCATAGAAAGATAAAGCATTTCTAGGTTGATCAATTTGGCACCAAAATCTGATGGAATGTGTCCTAAAGCCAAAAATTGAAGAGAGGAGCAGTTAGAAATGGAAAGAGGTATTCTTCCTCTAAGTTGGTTTCCAGAATGAAAGAAAGAGTTCTTTTGTCCTAGATACCTGTAGATCGATTAATTTGTCACCAAAATCTGATGGAATATTCCCTGATAATCGGTTTCCATCTAAGCCTAAAATTTCAAGAGAAGAACAATTGGAGAGCGAAGGGGTATTTCTCCCACGAGGTTGTTTGTAGAAAGAAGTAGCTCTTGTAGAAGAAAGAGTTTGGCACCAAAAAATGATGGAATGTATCCTGATAATTGATTTTCCTGTAAATATAATTTTAGAAGAGAAGAACAGTTTGACAGCGAAGGAGGTATCTCCCCAGTAAGCTGGTTTCCAACGAGAAAGAGATTTTGTAGATGGGCGAGCTGACCTAATTCTTTTGGAATAGCACCTGTGAAATTATTGTCTATAATTCCGAAGGAGACCATGGAAGAGATATTCCCCAGAGAAGAGGGAATGGTGCCTGACATTTGATTCAAATCAAGTTCAATAACTTCAACTGAGAGAGCATACCCAGTTCAAAGGGAATTGGGCCTTGGAGTTGATTATCGCTCAAACTCAGAGTCTGTAAGGCTGAGAGATTACCCAAAGTAGATGGAATGGTGCCTGACAATATATTACTGTTAACAGTTAATTCAATCAACTGGGTGAACATGCCAACTCATTGGGAATGAAGCCTTGGAGTTGATTATGGCTTCAAATCTAAGCCTATCAAGCTTGAGAGGTTACCCAAAGAGGAAGGAATGACACCTGTTATATTGTTATGTCCTAGGAAAAGAATCCAATAAATTTGTGAGTAAACCTAACTCGTGAGGAATGGGACCTTTCAATAAGTTTTCTCTAATCTTAAACTCTGTAACCTATTAAGACCACTAAACTGCTGTGGAATTTGGCCATGCAGGCTGTTTTTGTTCAAAGAAAGCAATGTAAGAAAAGACAAATTGCCAAGGAAAGGAGATATTGAACCACTTAAACCCATACCAGTGAGGTTGAGTTCAACAACTCTTGCACTGTCCAAATTGCATTTAACTCCTGTCCAATTACAGAAAGAGATGCTAGAATTCCAATTGGCTAGTGAATGAAGAGGATCAATAGTGATGGAATACCTGAATTGAAGAAGAGCTTCCTCATCAGTAGTTTTGCTGGCTGCTTCAGAATGGAACACTGACAACAACAACAACATGATCACAATCGCAATGGTCTGCATTTTACAACTCTGAAACCACAAATCCATCCCTTCAATATCCTCCTCTCAAGACAGATAACAACAACGTCTAGAAATATTACAAATCAAGGAAGGCTTGATATATTTTTATAGCATGAATGGGAATTATCTTACAGATTTCTTTATTAAATTTAATTCATCCACAAATTTGGTTGTCACATGGTATTGCTGTATTATTTACAAAAGAATTGTAGACTATCATTCCCATCACTCCAAACATGTCGTTGACACTTAGAAATAAGCCAACTCAACAAGAGGTCGCCCATTATTAAGAACTACTATATGAAAATGTACACCTAGCCCGTTTGCTTCTCTACCAGGACCTACTGTTAGGCATGGAAAAAAAAATAAGTTCTCGCATGTTCTTCGTTATGTTCAAATATTTAAAAAAAAACAGTTGAAAACAATCACTTCATTTGTAAATTGTATTGAAGATTCCTTCCCCATATAAACGCCGAACGCAAATACATGCAAATGGCTGGTATTTTTATCAATGCGTTGGAAAACTGATGAAGAACTCTTTTTATTAAGAAAATTAATTTAAATGATTTAATTTTTAATTTTTTTGATATTGAAGTTGTTCTTGGTGGCCATTTATATAGTGAATGATTGTGTCTCTTTTGTGGAGGAGTTTTGGGTGACTATTGGGGCTAGACCCAGTAACCTCTTTATGTACATTGAGGATGCAAACCATTTATGTAATTAAATGTTTTTATTTGACTTCTATTTCCATCTTGTATAGTGTGTCTATCATGTTTGCAATGTAAGGTTTTCATTTTCAAAGTGTCATATTGTTACCACTTTATTGTCATTGGTATTTAATTTCCCTTTTCTTGGTTATATGCACTTTAGAAGGTATTTTTATCTAATGAATTTACCATATGAGTTTGCATTGTTAGAGGTATTTCAATTTAGAGGTGGACCCTATGGTATACAATAAAAAAACTTGGAAATTTGTTCCCAATATATTTCACAAGGTAATGTACCTCTTATCAATATAATCATCTTGATGTTATTTCACCAATTTCAAAATGTTTATCAATGGTTTGAAACTCTCCTGTTTATTAGATATTTTGTGGGTCGATGCGTTCGGGATTTGGTTGTACATGACTTGGCAACTACTTGGTGTCAAACTAGATTAGGTACCAAATAAGACTACGGGTTTTTAACTCTAGGTTTGTTGTCCTAGAACAATGTGTCACCATTCTTGAGCACATACCCTACCTTATCATGAGCACGTTGTTTGTGTTTTCCTCATGGTCCCTTGATTTTGTTACTTGTAATAAAGCCAAGCTTAAAGGCCCAATGTGGGTTGCGTTTTCTGAGTCTTCCTATGCTTTTGTGGTCATTCTTAGAGTAACTTGTCAAACTTATAGTTTGATTTGGGTGCTTTAAAACCGATAAGATTTTCCCCACCATACCTCAAAGGAGTTTACACGAGAATCGATCACATGTAGGACCTTAGGGAGACTATTGATATCCACGACTATTGATATCCGAGATCAAAGGCCAAGGTTTGTGCAACTTGCGAGCTATATCAACTTGCCTAATATTTATTACCATTTTCAATCGGATGAGCGTAAGATTAAGGATTGCCCCAATATGGTTGTACGTTTATACAATGGTTAAGTAAACAAAAAAATCCCGATACTATTAGATTTTGATAAATTTGCCACATATTTTTGCATTTTCACAATTTCTAACACTAAATTTACATTATTTTTGTCACTCTTCACTAGCAAAAAATTGATGCCAAGTGCATCAAGTATTGTATGAAGCCACCAAAAATAATAGCCCCAATCTGAGCGCATCAAATATTTTACCTAACATTAATTTGTCACCATTTTTTTCCAAAACCCAGGAATTTTTCAAATTGAAAAACCCACCATCCACTATTCAAAACTTTGGAATTAGTGTTAAAGAAAATTTGTATCATTTTTTCTATCAAAACTTGTGTACTTTTCAAACTAAAAATCCCCAGGCCATTATTCAAATTTCTAATGCTAAAATTAGCATTGACATAAATTGTGTAAGAGTGTTAATGCAATTATGTTAGGATTAGCATTAGGGTGAATTATAACTTAAAACATCTAGCCCACAACTCAATTGTCACATTCAAATAAACATGTACTTCACCTACATGTTTATAAACAATTATTATGTGATTTATTGGGTGTTTGATATTTTGCACAAATAGAAGTGAAAAAGAAAAAGAAATTCTCAAAATAAGCGGGAGTAGAAATATCA
Source organism: Taxus wallichiana var. yunnanensis (assembly GCA_018340775.1). Classification (NCBI taxonomy): domain Eukaryota; kingdom Viridiplantae; phylum Streptophyta; class Pinopsida; order Cupressales; family Taxaceae; genus Taxus; species Taxus wallichiana. Next base: position 848,842,089 of record CM031242.1, on the reverse strand, counting down.
AGAACTAATGTTGAGAGAGAAACATGTACATGTAATTGCAGTTCTGAGTATTATGTGTATCCAAACGCAATTTTTGTCACACATAGTTTGCTTATTATATTGACTATTTTTTAATGATTTCCTTTTGAGTTCTAAACCATTATTAGCATTTTTTCTAGAAGCATTCAATTCCAATGATAATATACTCACATTAGAAAAGGTAGATTATATGATATATACTTCTTGCAATATGGTCACTAAAATGTATAGTACATGAATTCTATTTATTTTGTAAAAAAATTGAATGATGTTGGAGGGGAAAGGCGCACACTATATTGGAAAAGATAGGGTTTGAGGTTTTCATATTTCATGTCTTGGTTCAAATTCCACAAACCGTGGGAAACATCGCTAAATTTATGCATGCTATGTTTATTTGCTCCACCAATATTTTTGAGTCTTTATAAAGAGTAGAAAGCTACACAAATGCTTGAAAACTAAAATATATAAAACTTTGATGTTGAAACCCAAATTCTTCAAGTCCTTAATGTTAATACCATAACAAATAAAAATTGATATCCCTAATGCAAAATACAATGATGCAAAAACATCATATCGTAAAAAATACCACAATTGAAATTCAAAACTATGATGTAATGTTTCCTAGTGCAAAAAGCATAATGCATCGTAGAAAATGTCGCTAAACATTTGCTAAATTTTTGCCACAAAGTGTGTTTAGAAAAATTTGCAAACTAGCATCATGGATTATGACGCAAAACCACATCAAAAAAGCTATGTATTAAGACTCAAAAATACAATCCAAAAACCCATGATTTTGATGCACTAAAAATGACATAAAATCACCAAAATCTTCTAATACAACAAACTCCAAAAAGGAAATAATGATGCTTGACAAGTTGTGAGTTTGCAAGGTAATCAAAATAATAAGTCTCTTAAGGACAACAATGTTAACCCTAAAGCCTCGATGGCTTCCATTGCCAAGGCTCAACCAGCCACTCAACCCTATGTTGCTCCAACGCCTCAAGTTAACCCTAGGGTAATAGTATCTAACACGATGCAAGTATAAAATTTATTTTTAAAATAGCAAAAAAATTACTGAATTTTTCTTAGTGTGATGTTATCCCTTCCACAACGGTGTCATGTCCAAGGGATAACCTTTCCTTATCGCTCACAAAACCCTTTGATGTGTAACGAGGAGGATAAATTTTAACAGAGTGAACGTCGCTTAAGTTGGTAGATATTTTTTCGCAAGGGCCAACACCATATTCTTTTGAATAATAACTTTACAATGCTTTAAGGCTAGGGACAGTGAGATTGTGAACCTCGAGGGTTATTTATGAATTTTATATCATGTGATTTTCATGGACTCGTTGACCTTACACACAAGCAGATTGTTAGGGAAACTTGTCGATGATTTTTGGTATGTTTGTTTTGTACTTCCAAAAAGTTAAGATTTATGAAATACTTGAACAACTAGAAATAAAAATTAATTGATTTAATGTGATTTGTCACACATTTTGACATTGTGAGGGACATGGCGGAGTAATTTCCTTAATGAATGCATTTTATCTCATTTGACATGATTGATTGGGGTCAACCCGACTAATCGTGATGTTTGGAAAATTTTTTACTTTGATGGGCATTCCTTAGGTTTGGTTAACCTTTAAGAAATAGTGACATTCTAGTAGTGGCTTAAGAGGAACTTCCCATTGTTAATTAGATTATCTATGGGTATTTTAATATGGTTGAATCACCATAGGATAACAAAGGGATCATGTTGATGAGATGGTGTGTTCGGGGCATGAGGCATGGTATTTCATAAGAAACAAGTTATGTTGTTCTTAACCTAACCACCACCACGAGAATTTCCCTTTTATCTTTTGGTCTCGCATGTAGTATAACTTCCATTAGGGACTAAATAGAGTGCTTAAGTGACTAGATAAAGCCTTACTTGATCTAGGTGGATCCCCATTGAGAAACGATTGATTCTAAGCAATGGTGACACGTGACAGAGTTAAGAGGATTGGTAGACAACATGTGTCACATGGGCGGAAAATTAAAGAAAAAGGAGAATTTTGCGTTTTGAGTGCCGGTCTTCGACAATTGTCCAAAAATTTGGTGGACCCCACCTTTTACTGGTCGGGGGCCCTCGGCCAAGTTCGACACACTTGATTTTGGAGGGGTGCCTTGGCCTCCATTATTTACAACATCATGTTATGTAAATGATGATGTTTTGTAATGTTTTGGTTATTATCACATTGTAATGTCATTTGAGCCAACTCAGTGGATAGCATGACTCGGTAAGCCGAGTTGACCTATCCACCAAGCTCATCGGGATCATGTTGATGAGATGGTGTGTTTGGGGGCACGAGGCATGGTATTTCATGAGAAACAAGTTAGATTGTTCTTAACCTAACCACCACCACGAGAATTTCCCTTTATCTTTTGCTCCGCATGTGGTATAACTTCCATTAGGGGCCAAATAGAGTGCTAAAGTGACTAGATAAAGCCTTACTTGATCCAGGTGGATCTCCATTGAGAAACGACCGATTCCAGGTAATGGTGACAAGTAATGAGTTAAGAGGATTGGTAGACGATATGTGTCGTGTGGGCGGAAAATTAAAGCAAAAGGAGAATTTTGTGTTTTGAGCGCCGATCTTCGACGATCGCTCAAAAACTTGGTGGACCCCACCTTTACTCTTGGGGCCCTCTACCAAATTCGACACACTTGATTTTGGAGGAATGCTTAAGGCTCCATTATTTACAACATCGTGTTATGTATATGATGATGTTTTGTAATGTTAGTTATTATCACATTGAAATGTCATTTGAGCCAAAGCTCACCCTCCTTATTTCTCCATACCATTTTCCATCTAACTCTTCCTATTCACCATGTCTACCATATTTCCTAACAACTCGCCATGGCTATGCATTATTTCCCACGCATTTCCAAAAGTTCCAATGCATGCATTTACTATTTACCACCCACAAATGGCTCGGCCGTGCCACATGTTAACAAGTATACAACGGTTTCCACGCTACAAAGGTTTGTGCTTAGCCGTTACACCACGGCCTAGCAGTTATCATAAAAGTGATCTATCTAATCTTTAACGTAGAGTTCGTAATGCCCGATTACAAGAAAGGGTGATTGTGAGAGATAGAGAAGGTGTTGTTCAAAAATTCTAAAGGAGACTGATGTTATTATTAAAGTGAGATTGCCATATGATTGTTGGAAGATCTTTTTAATGCCTTGTTGTAATTATTTGAGGGCTTCTTTTAATAGATCAGTCTTTTTAAAGGACCCCGAGACGTAGGTGCCTACACCAAACTCCGTTATCAATTGTGTGAGTTTAGTCTCTCTTGTTTAGTATTTTTTTTCTCTGATTTTTACGCAGAGCTCACAGATTTTTAATTAATTATTAAAAATGGAGAAATTGACATAATGTTTAAATTCATCTGCAAATCATTTTATTAAGCAATTTAATGAATGTATATGTAATTGCTCATGATTTCATATCAAGTTGGTATCATAGCTGGTCTATGATCAGTTTGACAGATTTTTGGATTGCATGTGTGTTTGAATGTTGACAAGGTCCCGTTCCAAGAAAGGTGAAGGAGAATTAGCAACAATTGATTCAGAAATTGGATCAAGGCATTCTCGAAGGAAAACTATGACGAAAGAAGGTTCACATAGTCCAATGAGGGCCGAGGAAGAAGAATTCTATAGATCCTTCATGCGGATGAGCGAGATGGTGGAAGAATTATACCGAGATCGGTTAAAGGCAATGGAGAGAGAAGTAGATTTCAAAATGGAAGAAGAAGAGCCATCCACTCCACCTAGACACAGTTCTTCCTCCACGAAGGATGGTAACAAGAATTCTAATTCTTTTCCTTCATTGAAACTAGATATTAAGTTTGAATTGCCTATGTACCATGGAGAGCTTAATGCAGAGAGCACCGGATAACTAGATCAAGCGATTTAAGTCTCTTTGTAGGGTTCAAAGTATTGTTGATGATGAGGCAAAAATCCACTTGGCTACTCTTAGAATGGGTGGTACTGCACTCATCTAGTGGGAGAGTAAGCTTCAGGAGGCTGATGCAAACAAAGGTAAAACAACTTCCTCTTGGAATGATTTTGTCTCTCTTTTAAGACAACAATTTTATCCTTTGGGTTATATGCAACAAGTTATGATGGATTGGAAAAATTTGTGTCAAACTAAGGGACAGAGTGTTCAAGAGTACACACAAGAGTTTAGAAAGAGAGCTCTTATTCTTGGTATTTCCCTTTATACACAAGAAACGCTATTAAAGTATATTGGTGGGTTACATAGCTATTTGAGACATATGATTCTCGTGCTTAATCCTACTAACCTTGATGCGGTATGTGTACAAGCTACTCATTTGGAAGCAAAAGGGAAAACGACTAAAGAGTATTCCTTTCTGAAACACAAGGACAAGCAATTCGGCACAAAGAAAGGAAAATTTTCGAAAGAATAAGGTAAAGGAAAGGGTAAGCAGAATTTTTTCTCTAAGAAAAAGAAGGTGAGAAACCATTTTGTAATCATTGTAAAAAGAATCATGATGAGTCTAAGTGTTGGGAATTACATCCAAAAAAGAGACCTAACTGGGCAAAAAAATGGAAAGGGAAGAAAACTAATGTTGTGGTGCAGGACCTTGGATCTGACTCTAGTGATGAGACTAAGATCACAACTATGGGTCTAAAAGGTTGTAGTTCTTCCTCTCCTTCTAACACTAGTTCATCTATTGTTGCATCTTCTTCTAACAAACAATCTATGCATGATGAAAAGAAGAGAAATGAGCTTTTCCACATTAGAGTTGTTTCTAAGCATACAAAAATTGACACTCTCTTTGATAGTGGATCTCAAGCTAATTTGATTTCAAAAGAGGTTGTAAAGAAATTGGGACTCCAAACCAAACCACATCCTAAGCCTTATCCTCTTGGTTGGGTTTGTGATAATGCAAAGTTACAGGTAACAAAAACTTGTAGGCTCGATTTGCTATTACAGACAAGTTTGTAGATGAGGTTGATTTGGATGTTGTACCTTTGGACATTTGTGGTATTGTCTTGGGAAGTCCTTATCTTTATGATCGTAAAGCAATCTTCTATAGGGAAGAGAATAAATACTTGCTTGTTAAAGATGGAGTTGAATACATTGTTAGAGCTCATCGGGTGAAAACAAGTCTTTCTTTGGTAAATGCGGGACATATGAGAAGGCTTCTCAACAAGGGCAATTTTGTAGATAACCATACCAAAATTCCATTTTGGTCCCTGAGGAGGTCTATTAATGTTCAAAATGGCCTAAAATTCCCTTTTGAAAATCAAGTTTTAAAGAACTTAGCCATTTTCACCTTTTTGAACTGGCACAAGAAATGTTGTGTCGAACATCAAAAAATGCGCCCCTTTGAAAATCCTTTGGCACCGTAAATGACATGTCAACATCATCAAGTTGCCACCCCTTTGGCGTGCAAAAAATGTCGACATAAGGTGCGCTAGAATCGCGCATGTCATGTCAACACATCAAAATGTGCGCTAAGTAAATTCCCTTTGGCGCTAAAAACTTCATGTTGACATCATGGAATATGTGCTTAAAGCAGGTGCTGAAACTTTTATGTCGACACTGCTAACCAACTTGTGCCAAGGCGCATCCAAACCCATGTCGACACTTTGAAAAGTGTGCCAAAGAAAGTGGGTGGGGTAATTAATGCCAAATTTTCTATATATAGGCGCTTAACACCTGTCATTTTCACGATTTGAAAATTGTGAAAAATATTCCTCTGTGCCTTGTCAGCTATCCCTGTCACGCCCACGTTCCATTTTCAGTTTGTGGACCCCAAAGTCATCCTTCGTCCTTTATTAAACCGGGTAAGTGGATTTTATCACTCTTATTATTGTTTGTGGTTTTGTTTCTTGGTTGTTGTTAGGTTTTAGGATTGTTATAAAAAAGGTTAAATCTAAAAATGAATAAACTACCACCCATAACCATCTGGAAACCACCTTTTCCCTCCTTCCAGATCTGTAAATCTGAGAAGGCTCTGCCTCTAGAAGGAACCATCCTTTATGTATCTACTTACTAGCCTTGCATAAAATCCCTCTCCTCCCTGCCATTTTGCAAAACCAAAAGAGAGAAAAAGGTCATGTAAAGTGAAAAGAAATCAAAGAAAGTGCAAAAAAATCATTTTTCCTTTGGCGCATTGTCCTTTCATGTTGCAAACCCCATGTAGTCATGCATCGCACTTGCGCACTTGCCCCGCATGCGCATATCGTAACATATCCATAACCTGCGCCAAGTATAAACACTTAACAAATTTCCTAAAGGCGCAGGCGCATCCCAACCAACATCAACATTTGATGTTGTGTCCTCCAAAATCCATGCCAAGCAAGTAGTTTTCCTTTGGCGCATTGAGCTCTTTGCAACATCTTCAAAATTACGCCTTGGGCGCACTTAAAAGTCATGCAACACCATCTTTTCTGCATTGCCCACTAAAGCACTTTCTTAAAAGCGCTGGCACATGATCCTTAACACCAACACTGCATGTTGTGTGTTGCTTACCCCATGCCCCACGCCTTTCTCCTTGGCGCTAAAACCTTTTATGCAACACTCTCCAAAAGTGTGCCCTTTATAACCCTTTGGCGCAGCTTTTCCCTGTCAACACAGGCACACCTTTTTGCATGTTGACATCCCCAAAAGTGTGCCCAGCCTTTTTAAGCCTCTGCAACATGCTATGAACTTGCGCCTTGCACCCTAAGCCTTATAATTGCTCATTCTTCTTTCTGCAAGCTTTCATTATGAATAACATGATGGTTGACATGGCTCTTCTGTGTTGGACCTCCTTGATTCTCCTTGTAGAACAACAACAGACCATCCTCGAGCCCACATATGTCTTCATCAAGCAAAAAAGCCAACCAAGTCTAAAGGTAAAGCTAAGTTGATAGAACAAGAGATGAAGTATAAATACCAGAAAGTCAGGATGCCTGACTCATACGCAGAGAGTGATCTCGACATCAGAGACTCAGCTTGGGCACATTGATATGGAAGACTTCTGGGCAAGAACCAACCAGGCCACTAGTGGCCCTGGATGAACAAACTGGTGGGCAGTGGATTGCACTTTGCAGTTGGGCTAGCTAGTAAGTGCTTATTAATAACGAGTTCATCATGTTGGTGGCTCGATGCTATAACAAGGACACAAGATGTGTCGAGGATAAAGAAGGAAAGATGGTCATCGACCTAACTGCTCATCACTTTGAAATAACTCTGGGCATCCCTCATCACAGGTAGTACGTCACCATAAGCCTAGAAGACTACAAGAAGGCATGGGATGACAATGAAGACAAATGTATGCAAATGATGAATGAGCTATATCTTAAAAACAAAAAAATTCGGTGAGCCGATGGCCACAGACCATCCACCGTAGTGACTTGATGAGGAACGGGTGATCTGATCACCTTCCTGAGCAGAGTGTTTGGGCTTCCTGATGCCCATCATTTCCATAAATGGATGTTGAGGTACTTAGAGACCATGAGCAAGAATGTGCTGAAGCAATGTTTTTTGGCTGGGAGAAATCATCAGCGACACCATCTCTCAGCAACTTCAACAAGTCATGACAACTGGGAAGTTCTATATGAATTCCTATGTTGTATACGTGCAGCATCAGCGAGAGATTTCACAGGCCTAGCTCGAATGGGGTATGGCCCCAAGTCAAAATATATGAATACTACCCAGAGCTAAGGCTCAAGAATACATCCCTCAGTTCTCAAAAATCAATGACACCTTCTTCTATGAGGTGATCTACCTATTGAGGCCGAATATGAGACATGGTCGAACTAGCCCCAGTGTGGTCACTTTGTCACAAAGAAGTGGGGAGCATTGTTCACTCAGTTTCCCACATTCACATATCTCAGGGTGGTGAATTTTGAGGGTGAACCGACCAAACTACCAAGGTATGCAGGACCCAAGCTGATTCTCTTAGAGTTGTCAAGGCAACTAATCACATACCATGAGAGATGCATGAAGAGAAAGAAGGGAGGAACTCCATTCCCCCTTACAGTGGGCCGATACACTGCACCACACTGGCCAAAGCACATGGAAATGTATGTCGAGCTTGAATTGCTGAATCTAAAGCACAACTTCCCAGCCAGGCCTACCTTTGATTGCTGAGGTTTCCTCCCAAAGGAAAAAATTGATCCTATTCATGTCCCTGAGATCGAGGACATCTACATCGACCTGACACATGAAATAGATCTCAGGTGAAAGGATCACTCCAGGCTGGCTCTGGAAGAAATCAAACACTATGGCGTGGCCATCATTCCAAAAGGATTCCAAGAACCTGATCAAGAAATTGATCAAGTTTACCTTGACACGGATGGGGATGATTGGCCGTTCATAGAAATTGATAGAGCCAAGGCACCAAAGACCATTCAGGAAAGAGTCAAGCACACGTTGTAGTGCACCGAACATTGGTGCAAACAGAATGGTCTCACCTACCTCGGGGTAGATTTCACTACTTCTCCTTTAGGAAGAGCACCTCCAAGGCCAGCCCAAGTGCCGAAAGGAAAAGGAAAGACAAGGAGGGAGAATCAAGCAAAGAAGAAGCTCCTCAAAGCCCTCCTACTACTTCCGAGAAGCAAGTGGTTGACCTGGTCTCTCCAGGTAAAGAAGAAGAGACCACTAAAGTTTCGACGGACACATCCACTCAGGATGTGGTCACAGCTACAACCAGGTACCCACCATTCCTTCTTCCACTCCTTCTCCTCCCCCTGTTGTTGAAACATCTATCCCAATGGATGTTTCTTCTTCTCTCCCTTCCTCCCTTCCATCTCCCACCTCTTCCATCTTCTCCTCTCTCACGGATCTGTCACCTAGTGTTCCCTCCATCCCATTACAGATCCCTTCCACCTCCATGACCTTTTCTTCTCCTGTAGTAACTCCAGGCCCCACAAGCAGTAACGTGTTAGACTCCTTGTCGATGCCACCACCAAGTGTCTCAACGTTCTTCCCTGCGGCCTCTTCAGTTTCTTCCCCTTTCACTCCCATTTCTTCTTCCATTCCCTCTACTCCTTCCCATAAGTCCAAGCTGGATCTCTGACCATCTGGGTCAACTCAAGAGAAAGGTTCCCATAGCACCCATGGACTTCTCTGTCATTCCAAAGAAGGGACCAAAGAAGCAAAAGCTATAACTCACTTCTCTAAGAGCTTCGGGAGAGAGGGTCATGGAGATTGCATATCTTGATCCCACCAAAGAGAAGAAAGATCTGTCTCCTACATACTTTATAGTGACCCAAGTCACGATGGGAACCTCATCTGAGAGCCTGCAAGGAGAGGCTTTGTCTGCAGTAGATGCCCTCTGCAAGAAACTTCAAGAAGCAAAGGAGGAGAAGAGGATACTAAAGGAACAAAACAAACATCTTCTCCAAGCTTTGCAAAGAATGGGCAATGCACCTCCTATGACTGCCGCTGAAGCCTCCTGAAGTTCTCAGTCAGGACAAGATAAATGAATACACCAAGATTGGCGAACAAGGTGCGGTAATGTCCTCCTGGATAGAGTGAGTCCTCAGAGATAGTGAGGAAATAATCAAGAAATTCACAGGACTCTACCAGAGTATAGATCGGAGCAAACAAGGAGCTACAGGCAGTAGCAGATCCCTCTCCGAGGAGTTTGGACAATGCCAGATTACAACATGAAACATTTCAAGAAATGGTCGACTACTCGACTGATGACCTATTAAAGGTCGGCATCATTGATCACCCATGGGCACACAACAAAGCTCTCGTCACTTTAGATTACTAGGGTTGATCAAATGGAATTTATCCTAGAGAGGATAGATAAAATCAAGGAGGAAGCCCTGGATGCAAAACATCAAATGGAGCAGACGGTCACAAAGATGGCTCCAGAGATGCTTAGTGAAACATTCACCTTGAGGGAGGCAGACGATACAATCCAACTCTTCAAGGATATCGCAACCAAGGTTTGGCGCCAGAGGTCACTTTTGACCGAGAGTCTATCAATAACCTTCTGGCTTGCTGCGATTTCATTAGGATACTTGATTGAGGCATGCGAAGAGTACGCGGATACACTGATAAGCTCAAGAATGAAAAAGAAACTTGCGAAGTCATTGGTGACCATTTCAAGGGTCCTGATCATAATCAACTTCAGATAATGATCAGCAAGTTTATGGAGTACCGAGCTCAGTATCACATCGCCTCTCCCGATCAGAAGCAAGACACTCCATTCAAGCAAAGAGATGATGACGAATAGTTTCTCTTCTTGTGTACGCTTTGATCTTTTTGTAAAAATATTTAAAAAGTATGTTGGCATTTACGATGACATCATCCATGTTGCATCATGGGATGTTGCCATCCAAAAACTTGCCCAAAGTCAACTTTTGACTTTTTAGATATTTGTAAATATCTTGTAGATATTTTGTAAATAGTGGTTGGTTTTTTTTGTCTTCTTTCTCCTTCTCTTCTATAAATACTGGAATACTTGTTGTATTCCAAGGTGGACATTTTTGTATGAAAAAGGAAGTGAAGAGAGAAAGACTTTGTGCCTTCTTGTAACAGAAGAGATATTAATATATATGTTAAGACTTTGTGCTCAATATATGTGTTATTTGCATCAGATCTCTCTTAAGTTAGATCTATGTTTCTATTCATTGGATTCATTCTTATTATCATCATATGTTCATCAGTATTGCTTTGTTTGTTTATGCAAGTAAGTTTGGCTCTGTTTACTACCAGCCCAAAGCATAAACCCTCTGACCTTTCTGTCTTGGAATTCATTTCTTTTCTCCCTTCAGATCTACCTTCCTCCATTCCTTCCCTCTTACCTTTCTGTTCGCATTTGGAACTACCTCTACTGGGATGAGATCCCAAACCCTTGAAGTTAGAATAGTGTAGATTTGCACAGATTCCTGCTTGATAGAATAACAATAAACCAGTTTCACTTTGTTGTCTCAAAGAGGGGCTATGCCCTACACACTGTTGGCTTGTTTCCCCATGACTGTCTAGCAAATGATTTTCAAACCAACAGTTTTTGGCGACTCCGTTGGGGATCAAACTAAGGAAATAATTAAAAAACTATAAAAATCACTACCAGTTGCAAATTTTAACTCTTTGTTAAAAATTAAATTTTTGCAGAAGTGATCAAAACTGAAAATTTCCTTAGGCAAATCCATAGATCTGGACCAGATAGGAGCTTTTAGTTCACTGAGTTTTTACAAAAATTTGTATATTTCCGTAGATCTAAGAATCTGACATTTTCTGATATTTTCAAAACCTTGCAAAATTCAGTTCGAAGATCCAAAAATCAGCTTTCTAAATTGACCCACCTTTTATCCTTGTTAATCTTTGTCAGAAAAACTGCAATCGATTATTGTTTAAAGAGGATAAATTTTAAATATTAAAAAAGTACATGCTTGCTGATTTTTGCCAAAAAAAAAAGAAAATCAGCAAGTATAAACAAAAAAGATTGTTGTAAATCTGCTCTTAATTGTTGCAGATCTGAACGCTATGTTGGCGGGTGAACAATTTACTCATGGCAGGAGAGCTCATGGAGAAGTTGATCCAATATTTGATCTACTTCAAAGGCAACAATTTCAGTATCACTCCGCATGATTCACATCACTAAGTTTAGCGGATCGATCAGCAAGAAGTGCCTCACCTCCACGAAGGAGCCGGATTTCACAAGGTGCCTCAACATCAATTTGCAGTGCTCTCTTGCTAAGTGGAACCAGACTCCTGCTCATGTTCTTTTCCCGCATTTCAAATGGCGATAAATACCACCATGGGGAAATGCCATGGGCCCTCTAGCATTGCCGCATCCAGTTCATGCCCTCCCTCACGGAAATCACAAGAATTTCCCAAAATTTGATGGGAGTGGAAATCAAAGCACGGATGCGCATATTGCTGCATTTATTATGTCATGCAGTATTCTGGACGTGACTCATGAGGATGTATTATACGTCTCTTTCTTGAGACCTTGCAAGGGCCTGCATTAGAGTGGTTCCAACATTTACCAGCCGGATCCATCACCAGTTGGGCCACGTTACGGACTACATTTGAAGACAGGTATAAGCCTTCAGAAGACGCATTCGCGTTATTATCAAAATCACTCACATGAAGAAGGAGGCCAATGAAACCATGTGTGATTTTATCACCTATTTCAATTCACTGATCAACCGTGTGCCACCTGCCATGTTGCCAACACCAGAGAATCAAAAGTGTTTCTTTGTGAATGCAATGAGTTTGAGAGTAAGTTTCTTACTTTTACAAGAACAAGTACCAACCTTGGTCCTCGCTCAAGCTGCGGCCATTCGGATAGAGGACAACCTTCTTATATCTGGTGAGTTAAGATGAGAGCTGTCAAAATCAAAGGCTTCAACTTCTTCTCAGGCCACCTCATCAGATCCAGCATTCCAAAAGATGGCAAATGATTTATCTTCATTAAAGAAGCAATTGGCTCAAGCATCGTCTACTGCTCCGTACCGGGATATCCCATGGAGGAACTTCACTCCCAACAACGCCCCTCAAAGGCCGCGTTTTGCTTGCTTTGCTTCTCAAAGGTTAGCAATTGAAGCCCCTCCGGTTAATGCCTTGGTTGAGATTGAAGAAGATGATACAAATTATGAAGAACCTTTGTCGCAAGACGAAGATGATCAAAATGTCGGTGAACCATTGACTGACGACTCTACTATCGGGTATATGGAATTTGAAGATGAGGAATCTGATGAAGAAGAGGGTACCCAAGGGTATGCGAGTGGAAAATCATACACAGTTTTCACTTGCTCACAAGGAAAAGAAGCAAAGATTGCTGCTAAAAAACAAAAGGAAAATGCCATGGTAGCTCCACCGCCAATGATTGCTAAAAGAGGTAATCCCCTTCTACTCAACCTCTGTTAAACCTTTTGTAAAGAAATCTTTTCCTCCTGTTTCTCCTCCAAATCAGCCTTCCTCCAATTCCATAAAGACCAGTAATCCTCCTCCACAAACATGAAATGAAGGACTCATTCCTTCGTTAGCACAACCCTTGGTCGCATTTGATATAATTGATCATGCTAAAAAGACCAAGATCTAGATGTCTGAAGTTGAGTACCTTTAGTCCAACCCGAGTAGCTTGTAAGATTAACTAAGTATATCCAAAGCTAGGTTGCCATCCTTCCTCCCATTTCCCCAAAAGGAATTCTTCCCACTCCTCCTACGTCTCACGTAAACGTTGCCTCAACCTCTGTGTTAGGGAAAATTGAACCTTTTTACCTATCTCTCCTGATCAATGGTCATAAACTAAGTAATTGTATAATTGATTCTGAGCTTCTGATAATGTTATGCCAACAAAGGTTGCCCATGCTTTGGGCCTCATGCTTACTAAACCTTTTGGCGAGATCTTTACTCCATGGAAACCAGTAAGTACCATTAATTGGTCAGATCAAGGATGCACAATTTACATTCACGACATTTCTGAAAAGAGGTAAAGATGACTATTCTCGTAGGCTGATATTCTAGCGTACGAAATATTGCCTCTAGGAGGAGCTTCTGTAAAGAATTTGGTGGGGAAATTCATATGGACTGGTCCAAAGCCAGGATTCCTGTCAAAGGAGTGATGCAGACATTGGAACCAGAATCACAAAAGAAATATCTAGTCACCAATTCTGATGACCCCAAGGCTCATATTCTTTTCAAATCATCAGGGATGGGAAATTACTTCTTGTCCACCGACTCAGATAAAATGGACATTCTCATCCAAAAGAAGATCTCAAAAAGTATGGATGCTTCAGTTTGATGGCAGTTGTGCAACGAGTGGATGCGGTGCTGGGGTTGTTCTAATATCTCCTGAGGAGGAGATTTTCCCTTTTTCTTTCAAGTTGCAGTTCTTCAATATGAATAATACCGCGAGTATGAATCCTTGTTACTTGGCATGCAAGCTGCAAAAGAAGGGAATCAAGAATCTAAAAGTGCAAGGTGATCTTGAGTTGATTGTCAATCAGGTAAAGGGATATACCAAGTAAAGAATGACCGGCTCAGACACTACCGCAATGTAGTATGGGATAACATCGAGGAGTTTGACACTTTCTCAATCAAAGTAGTTCCAAGAGCTCAAAATGACATGGCTGATTCATTGGCCATCTCAACATCTCTCATGCTCCCTCACCGGGATTAAAAATAGATACATATACCATTGAAGTGGTTTTTCACCCGAGTGTGCCAGATAATTCACAACACTGGTAGGTGTTCAATGATGACAACCAACTTATCACTTTTCTGGAGAAAGATGACAATTTCATAGAGCTTCATTTCTATGTCAACTTACGTTGTGAGTCCCTTACCGGTCAAGCACACGAATATGAAAAAGAAACAGTGATGCAGCTCAAAGGAAACAAGATTACGAAAGGTTTAGTTTCCTTAGAACAATTATTTGATAATCATGACCATTTTGTAAAGAAAAAGCGGCAGGATGATCCTTCCTCCTCTCCAGAAAACCGAACTCGTCAATCGGGTACTCAGAACATCCTCGTTCCATGAACATTGGGAAGTGTTGTGCCTTGAAGAGAAATGAAAATTCGTCAAGTTGTTGAAAAAGTACATGGATGTATTAGCATGGTCTTATGCTAATCTCAAGTCTTTCAAGCCAAAGACATTCGGCACAAATTCCGCTCAAGGATGATGTCAAGCCTTTCCATCAAAAGCAAAGGCTTCTGACAACCCCAAAATCTTAGGTACCATCCAGGCTGAAATTCAGAAGATGCTTTGGATGCAAGAATCCTTTTTCCAATTCATCATAGTACACAGGGTTACAAATATTGTACTGTGGAAGAAGAATGGCGAGATATGCATATGCATGGAATTTTTGCAACTTGAACCAGTCATCATTAAAGGATAATTACCCACTTGCCAATAATGGATCAAGTGCTATAAGTGGTAACTAGTTCGAAATGTTTTCCATGCTTGATGGTTTTTAGGTTACAATCAAATACAAGTTACGCTGAAGATCGAGTTCAAGATAGCATTCACCACCCCTTGGGGTACCTTCACCTCAACGAGAATGCCATTCGGTTTGAATCAACGCCGGTGCCATCTTCCAACAAGCCATGGAATTTACATTCAAATGTATGATGGGAAAGGTCATCGTGGTTTTACCTAGATGACGACCGTGTTCTCTAAGAAATGGAATGATCACTGTGACCATTTGGAACAAGTCTTAATCAAATTACGAGAGCACGGGATTTCACTAAATCCCAAAAAATTAGTTTTTGGGGTCACTTTGAAGGAAAGCTGCTAGGACATGTCATCAGGAGAGAGGGAACTAAAATAGATGTTGAAAGAGTCAAGGCTATTCAAAGCCTTACTTTTCCTACAAGCAAGGCGCGTTCACTCTTTCTTTGAAAGGTAAATTTTCTCGAGCACTTTGTTCTTGATTTTGCTGAGAAGACTGTCATATATTTAATATGATGAAAGGGTCCCAAACATTCCAATGGAGTGAGGAAGGCAAGGCATCGTTTGAAGACAAAAAGACTTCCGTCGCTCACACCCTGCTCGGTGTGCCCCGATTTCAATAAATATTTCATCATGTACAGTTATGTGTCTGTGCATACTGTATCAGCTATCTTGATGTAAAAGAACTCCGAGGAGATAGAATCCCTGATTGCTTTCATGAGTTCTCCTCTTAAGCCTCATGAACTAAAAATGTCGGAGGTTGGAGAAACATGCCTTCATTTGTGGTCAAAGAAGTCAAAATTTTCCACTACTACATTCTAAATTATCATACAATAGTATTGGTTCCAGACATGGTTGTTAAGTCTATCCTGACTTAATAGGAGTTAGGGAGCTTACGAGGAAATTGGATTGCGAAAGGTCGAGAATATGATCTAGGACATCAAATTGACCAAGTTGGTAAGGGTAATGGCATGTGTCAGCTAATGGCTGAGAATAAAGACTCAGAGGTACCTAAGGAGCAAGTTGCTCATGTTGATGAAGAACAAAGTAAACTTGAGAAAGTGGATTCTTTACCCATGGTTTTGTTTGTTGCAACCAATGACGAATGGTATTCTGACATCGCGTTCTTTCTCACCTATGGTGAGTTCCCAACTCACCTAACCACAAAGGAAAAGTGGGCGGTAAAGCTCAGAGCCGCAAGATATGTCATATGGGATGATGGATTGTATAAACGTGGAATTGTGACATTTTTCTACGATGTGTTGATAAGCCGCAGTAGATAAGATTGTTGAAGAGTTTTCATGACTCAGCCTGCGGTGGTCACTTCTCCTCATCCATGACGACACATAAGATCATTCGGGCCAGGTACTATTGGCCAACGCTATTTCAGGATGTAGCTACCTAGGTAGCGAAATGTGAACTTTGCCAACAATTCGTTGGCAAACCAAAGTTGGTTGTATTTCCCCTTCGGCCCGTCATTATTGACGAACCATTCATGACAATGGGAATTGATTTCATTGGAGCACTCAATCCTCAATCGAGTGCTTTGGACATAGTTATGTCCTAACAACAATGGATTACTTCACGAAATGGGTGGAGGCCATACCTGTCAAACATGCCACTTCTGAAGTTGTTTGCAACTTCATCAAGGAAAATATTATTGTGAGATTTGGCATTCCACACAAAATCATTAGCTTTGATTAATGCTTCGAACTTCTCTTCATGAGAAGTAATTGGTTTTTATACGGATACGAGAATAACCTTGGCTCATGATTGATTACTATCCTCGAGAGAAATGGTCGGGGCGAGAATCTAGCAACAAGAACCTAGTAACTATCATACGGAAGCTAGTTGATGAGAACCAGCGATCTTGGCACAAGTCATTATACGATGCCTTGTGGGTAGATCATATCACTCCAAAGAGATCTCTCGGCATGTCACCTTTCTA
Organism: Taxus wallichiana var. yunnanensis; assembly: GCA_018340775.1. Taxonomy (NCBI): domain Eukaryota; kingdom Viridiplantae; phylum Streptophyta; class Pinopsida; order Cupressales; family Taxaceae; genus Taxus; species Taxus wallichiana. The sequence continues at coordinate 848,825,199 of CM031242.1, read as the reverse complement.
GGTGTTGTATGGGACCAATGCCGAAATCCCTATCTCTGTAGAACTTCCTACTCTGCGCTTGGCTCGAGCAATCGAAGATGAAACTTTTTAGAGTTCTCTAGAAAAGAGAATTATGTACCTAACGGAACTTGAAGAAAAAGCGAGTGAAAGTGGTCGAAATGATCATCAACGAATGTCGAATCAAGTCAAGAGGTTGTTCGAATGCAAGAAATCTAGGCGAGAGAGATTTCCAAGTAGGGGATATTGTCCTTACATGGGACAAATGAAGAGAACCTAAAGGTATGCACGGAAATTTGACTCTCTTTGGAGAGGGCCATACAAGATCAGGCAGCTCAATGGAGAGAATAGTTTCTATCTCTCGTATCTGGACGGAACGGAGCTCCACTTCCCTATAGCGGGCAGCATCTCAAGATCTTCAGGAAGTAGAGCTTTCTCTCTTCTTTGTACTGATTTTCTTTTTGTCGTGTGTTTACTTTTGTCATGTGTTTTCTTTATATGTTTGTTGTGTGTTCCCTTTCTTCCCTTTTTGGTCACCTTGTTTTTGACTCTCTGTAACCCAATGGATAGGCACGTAGAAAATGGGATTCTCTACCCTTAAGTTTCACTTAAGGATAGTCCCTAGAAAGAGCCAGTTGTTATCCTGTAAAATTGACAAGGGAAATTTTGTAGATAACCATACCAAAATTCCATTTTGGTCCCCTGAGGGTCTATTAACGTTCAAAATGGCCTAAAATTTCCTTCCGAAAATCAAGTTTTAAAGAACTTAGCCATTTTCAGCCTTTTTGAACTAGGTGCAAGAATTGACATGTCAACATCAAAAAATATGCACCCCTTTGAAAATATTTTGGCACAACAAATGTCATGTCAACATCATTAAACCCGCGGCTAAAAAATGTGCTTAAGGCGTGAGAATCGGCATGTCAACACATCAAAATATGCGCTAAGTAAATTCCCTTTAGCATTGAAAACTTCATGTCGACATCATGGAATATGCGCTTAAGGCGATGGAACTTTTATGTCGACGCTAACCAACTCACGCAAAGGTACATCCAAACCCGTGTCGACACTTTGAAAAGTGTGCCAAAGAAAGTGGGTGGGGTAATTAATGCCAAATTTTCTATATATAAGTGCTTAACACCTGTCATTTTCACGATTTAAAAATTGTGAAAAATATTCCTCTGCGCTGTTAGCTATCCTCACAATGTTCGTCGGCGTTGCCGCTTTTCGATTTTGTGGACCCCAAAGTCGTCCTTCATCCTTTATTATACCGAGTAAATGGATTTTATCACTCTTATTATTGTTTGTGGTTTTGTTTCTTAGTTGTTGTTAGGTTTTAGGATTGTTATAAGTGGTTAAATCTAAAAATGAATAAATTACCACTCCATAACCATCTGAAACCACCTTATCCCTCCTTCCAGATCTGTAAATCTGAGAAGGCTCTGCCTTAGAAGGAACCATCCTTTATGTATCTACTTATTGCCTTACATAAAATCCCTCTCTTCCTGCCATTTTGTAAAACCAAAGAGAGAGAAATGGTCATGTAAAGTGAAAAGAAATCAAAGAAAGTGCAAAAATCATTTTTTCCTTTGGCGCACTATCCTTTCATGTTGTAAACCCCACATTCGCACCTAGGCGCAGTAATGCCCCACATGTAACATATCCATAACCTGCACCAAATATAAACACTTAACAAATTTCCTAAAGGCGCAAGCGCATCCTGACCAACATCAACATTGGATGTTGTGTCCTCCAAATCTATGCCAAGCTGCACGATAATTGCTCTTTCTTCTTTCTGCAAGCTTTCATTATGGATAACTTGACGGTTGACATGGCTCTTCTGTGTTGGACCTCCTTGATTCTCCTTGTAGAACAACAACAACCATCCTCGAGCCCACATATGTCTTTGTCAAGCAAAAAAGCCAACCAAGTCTAAAGGTAAAGCTAAGTTGATAGAACAAGAGATGAAGTATAAATACCAAAAGTCGGGATGCAGATCATACGTAGAGAGTGATCTTGACATTAGAGACTCCGAGCTCGGGCACATTGATATGGAAGACTTCTGGGCAAGAACCAACTAGGCCACTAGTGGTCCTTGATGAACAAACTGGTGGGCAGTGGATTGCACTTTGCAGCTGGGTTGCCAATAAGTGCTATTAATAATGAGTTCATCATGTTGGTGGCTCGATGCTATAACAAGGACATAATATGTGTCGAGGATAAAGAAGGAAATACGGTCATCGACCTAACTGCTCGTCACTTTGAAATAACTCGGGGTAGCCCTCATCACATGCGAAAGCGCGTCGCCATAAGCCTAAAAGAATTGGGACGAAAATGAAGACAAATGTATGTAAATGATGAATGAACTATATCTTAAAAACAAAAAGTCGGTGAGCCGATGGCCACAGACCATCCACCGTAGTGACTTCAATGAGGAATTGAGTGATACAATCACCTTCCTGAGTAGAGTGTATGGGCTTCCTGATGCCCATCATTTCCATAAATGGATGTTGAGGTACTTAGAGACCATGAGCAAGAATGTGCTTGAATAATGTTTTGGTTGGGGAGAAATCATCGCGACACCATCTCCTAGAAGCTTCAATAGGTCATGACAACTGGGAAGTTCTATATGAATTCCTATGTTGTATATGTTATAACATCAGCGAGATATTTCACAAGCCTAGCTCGGAATGGGGTATGGCCCCAGGTCAAAATATATGAATACTACCCAGAGCTAAGGCTCGAGAACAACATCCCCAGTTCTCAAAAATCAACGACGCCTTCTTCTATGAGGTGATCTACCTATTGAGGCCGAATATGAGACATGGTCAAACTAGCCCTAGTGTGGTCATTGTCACAAAGAAGTGGGGAGCATTGTTCACTCAGTTTCCCACGTTCACATATCTTAGGGTGGTGAATTTTGAGGGTGAACCAACCAAACTAACAAGGTATCCAAAGCCCAAGTTGATTCTCTTAGAGTTGTCAAGGCAACTAATCACATACCATGAGAGATGCATGAAGAGAAAGAAGGGAGGAACTCCATTCCCCCTTATAGTGGGCCGATACACTTGTACCACACTGGCCAAAGCACGGAAATGTATGCCGAGCTTGAATTGCTGAATCTAAAGCACAACTTCCTGGCCAGGCCTACCTTTGATTACCGAGGTTACCTCCCAAAGGAAAAAATTGATCCTATTCATGTCCCTGAGATCGAGGACATCTACATCGACCTGACACATGAAATAGATCTCAGGCGGAAGGATCACTCCATGGCTCTGGAAGAAATCAAACACTATGGCGTGGCCATCATTCCAAAAGGATTCCAAGAACCTAATCAAGAAATTGATCAAGTTTACCTTGACACGGATGGGGATGATTGGTCGTTCGTAGAAATTGACAAAGCCAAGGCACCAAAGACCATTCAGGAAAGAGTCAAGCACACGTTGCAGTGCACCAAACATTGGTGCAAATAGAATGGTCTCACCTACCTCGAGGTAGATTTCACTTGCTTCTCCTTCAGGAAGAGCACCTCTAAGGCCGGCCCAAGTGCCGAAAGGAAAAGGGAAAGACAAGGAGGGAGAATCAAGCAAAGAAGAAGCTCCTCAAAGCCCTCCTACTACTTATGAGAAGCAAGTGGTCGACCTGGTGTCTCCAGGATAAAGAAGAAGAGACCACCGAAGTTTTGATGGACACATCCACTCAGGATGTGGTCACAACTACAACCACTAAGGTACCCACCATTCCTTCTTCCGCTCCTTCTCCTCCCTCTTGTCGTCGAAACATCTATTCCAATGGATGTTTCTTCTTCTCTCCCTTCCTCCCTTCCATCTCCCACTTTGCTTCCATCTTCTCCTCTCTCACGGATCTGTCACCTAGTGTTCCCTCCATTCCTTTATAGATCCATTCCACCTCCATGTCCTTTTCTTCCCTCAGTAGTAACTCTAGGCCCCACAAGCAATGCTACGGTGTATTGGACTCCTTGTCGATGCCACCACCAAGTGTCTCAACATTCTTCCTGTGGCCTCTTCATTGCTTCCCCTTTCACTCCCATTTCTTCTTCCATTCCCTCTACTCCTCCCATAAGTCTAAGCTAGATCTCGACCATCAGGGTCGAACTCAAGAGAAAGGTTCCCATAGCACACATGGACTTCTCTATCATTCCAAAGAAGGGACCAAAGAAGCAAAAAGCTATAACTCGCTTATCTAAGAGCGTCTCGGGAGAGAGGGTCATGGAGATTGCATATCCCGATCACACCAAAGAGAAAAAAAGATCTATTTCCTACTGAGACTTTACGGTGACCCAAGACACGATGGGAACCTCATCTAAGAGCTTGCGAAGGAGAGGCTTTGTCTACGGTAGATGCCCTCTATAAGAAACTTCAAGAAGTAAAAGAGGAGAAGAGGATATGTCATCACCAATCCGGAACTATGATAATTCACCACCGGGAACTCCTCATGCTATGATTATTTACTAATGCACAACCTTTAGTTTTGTGGATGTAATCTGGAAACACAACAACAAACATAACACAAGAATACCATAGACTATGATATGAAGGAATGATGAAAAATATGAAAATATAGTTGTAAATTATAATATCAACATGAAATTGTTACAATCTCACCCATGATGTACTTCAAGTGTTACTGAATTCACTTGCCTTCCAAAATAACTATGGTAGAAACTTCACAATGGATTATCTAACACACCTTCTAAATGATGGCTTCCTTTTACACAATTACTCATACAATATTTCTCACTACTTCTCTCTATGTTAAATGAGGGGGTGGCCTCTTTATTTATAGGAATTCAGGCTTATCCACCTATCTCTAAGATAGGATAGGAAATCTCTTCCACCAATCATATTCCATGCCTAACTCTTGCCTTTACATGTAGGCTTATCTTTTAAGATAAGATAAACCTTATCATCTCACATGGGTTCCACCTTTTTAGACTTTTCCACAAATAAAATACACAAAATATTTATGACATCACTCTTTGTTTATTAGAAATATAATATTTCTAATTCCTAATCATGTAGACCCTACTTCTCTACTTACCCCAACTTTGACATTTTAACATTACCGGACCACTTACGAAAAATATTTACTTTTTACCACAACATTCCTATTGTATTGATTCTATTGTCTTGTACTTTATTAGCGGCACCGTCTTGATGGCGGCATCGTTATCTTCTATTGGGCGCTACTACTAATTATACTTAACAACATCTTATTCTAATACATACATTAATAAAATAGAAATTAAGGAGGAAAATTTTAATGTTGACATTTTCCCCTTCTTAACTTCTACTTCGTCCTCGGAGTAGACTCTTATGGACATTCTGAAGTTGGTGCCTAGAAAATCTTTAACTTGTCATGGTTGACCCATTTTGTAATGGGAGTACCATCCAATTCCTCCAGTCAATATGTACCATTTTCATGCACAATTGCTATTTTGTAGGGCCCCATCCATTTTGGAAGAAATTTTCTCTATCTTCTTTTTTTGTATCTGGAATCATATACTAGAACCAAGTCATTCACATGAAATGGAGACCAATGGATCTTTTGATCAAAGTATTCCTTCTACTTCATTTTCTTCTTATAGCTTGTATCCTTCGCTATTTCCCTCATTTCTTCTAGCAAATGAAGATGTACCAACCTTTCTTTTATTGAATCACTTTCATCCATCCTTTCATTTTTCATAACTCTCACAGTGGGAATATCAAACTCAATAGGAAGAACTGGATCAATGCCATAAGCCAACTGAAATAGGGAGTATCTTGTTGCTGAATTTGATGTTGCCCTATATGCCTACAATGCTGCATGAATCCTTTTATCCCACTTATGTACTGCAAGGCTGCATCTTTTGCTAGAATTTGACACAACACAAAATTTGTTCGTTCCACCTGTCCATTTGTGCTTGGCTTGTATGTTGTTGCCTTCCTATGCTTAATAGAAAACTTGTTGACTAGGGCTTCTACCACCTCATTAATGAAGTGGCTTCCTTGATCTGTTACAATTTCTAATGGACAACCAAATATGGTGACAATGCGTTCATATATGAACCTTGCCACTTCATCCATGGAAGTTGTTTTCAATGGCCTAGCTTCAACCCACTTGGTTAAATAATGTGCGCAACTACAATATACTTATTTTGGCGTGAGGTATTTGGAAGTGGACCTCTGATATCTATTCCCCACTTTTCAAAGGGACCAAGTGGAAGAATAGGGTATAATGGTTCTGATGAAGTCTTACGGTCACCATGTGTTTGACAAATATCACATGTCTTACAATAATTATAACAATATCTAAAAAGAGTGGGCGGTGATAACTACTGCATCAAGATCTTTCTTGTTGTAAGTTGTCTAGAAAGTGTCCTCAACATGTACCATTGTGGAATTCTTCTATCAACTCCTTTCCTTGATCACGTCCAATTTTGCCCTCTTGTCTTGTCCATCCATCGGTCCTATTCGAAATAATACTCCATACATAATAGAATATGGACGACTGGCTTGAGTAATCTTCCTCTTAGTCTTTGCATTGACACCATCAGGAAACTTGAATTCATTCGAGATAATTTCAAATATCTATGTACTCACTAGGGATTGTGTCGAGGATAACAATCTTTGCATCTGGAAATCATCATCATCACAAGGTGAACCTAAACCATCATAGGCTTGAGAGAGTGCATCTGCATTGACATGCTTCTTTCCCGGCCTATCTATAATATCAAATTCAAATTCTTGTAGCAAAATTATCCATCTTGCTATCCTCACGATGGGTTAGGCTTATTTACATATATTTTAGAGCCGATGATTTGTTCAACTATAAATTTCTGTCCTAGTAAGTAATTTCTTAACTTTTTACACCAAAATGATAGCTAGAGCCTCTTTTTACTGATTCTGATATAATTTACCTCAACACTTTGCTCATTAAATGCGCTCCCAAAGTAAATTTGGATGATTGTTCCCATTTTCATCCTTTTGGCTCGAGTACTTCTAGTGCTGCATTTGAGGCATCATTATACACAATGAATGGCTTGCTCCAATCTAGATTCTTTAAAATAGGTGAAGAAACCAAGACTTCCTTCAGTTGTTTAAAAGCTTCATGCGCCTTATTTCTGGTTTATAAGTAACATCCTTCTTCAAGAAGCTGGGTTAGTGGTTGTGTAATCTTTGAGAAATTCTTGATGAACCTTCTATATAACCCATGGCCTAAAAATGAACTCACATAGGAAATGGTAACTCTTTGATTTTTGAAACTTTATCGGGATCGGTACCAATACCATCTCTAGATACAACATGCCTAACAAAACACCTTTAGAATATCCAAAGACACACTTTGTAGGGTTTAGTGAGGCTTGTGCTTCATCTAACCTTTGAAATGTTGTCTCCATCTGGTGCGGTGGTCCATCTTGCTCCCATAGATGCAAAATCATCCAAATACTCGATGAAGTTCCCAATGTAGGGTTCAAACACCTATTCATCAAACACCTTTGGAACATTGCGAGCATTACACAACCCAAAAGGTATAACTCTATAAGCAAACGTTCCCCAAGGAGTGGTTAACGTGGTCTTGATTGATCTTTCTCTTATACGAACTTGGTTGTATCTGCTTTATATCCATCAAAAAACTATAGCACTCTGGCAACTACTTCATCCAAAATCTGATCGAGAATGGAAGAGGGTAATGATCATTCTTTGTTTCCTTATTGAGCTTCTTATAATCAACACAAATGCATAGCTTCCTATTCTTTTTATTGAGATCACAATGGGAGAAACCCATTCTCAATTCTCTATAGCAAATATGAATCATGCATCAAGAAACTTATCTATTTATTCTTTTACAGGTCTTGGAATAATTAAGATTCATTCTATATGGCATTTGCTTTATGGTCTTAGTACCATCTACCAGGCTCAATAAAATGTTCTACCTAACTTACTTGACGGAGTTTCTTGTAATCAAAAGTGAATATGTGTATGTACCTTGAAAGAGTGGAGGTAGGATTCCTTCTCACTCTCCATCACCGCATCACCAATCTTTATGTGTTGGAGACGATCATCAATTTCTTCTTTAGAAAATTTTATGGGGTCATGGGTCGGTGTGGTGGAAGGATATCCATGACCAAAACATCAACCTCACTTTCTTCATCTTCAGTGTCCACTTCACTGGTACTAGAGTAATTAGAGGATGTCTAATCATCAATTTCATCACTTAAATCCACGAGTTTCTGCGCTTATGATGCCAAGGGATCATGTTTATCTTCACCCTCTCTCTACCATTTCCAAGTGTCATGACGCCTTCATTCCAATAGTTTCTTACATGAACTCTCCTTAGCCATGGTCTTCCTAACACATTGGGTGCACTTGATAGTACCATTTTCATCACTGAAAGTCTACCACACATCAACACCCATAACGAGATATTGCCACATTTGAAAATACACCTTGGTTTAGTTTTCCCTTATTTAATGACCTTAACATAAGTGTTGAGGGTGATCAATTTTAAACCCAACATATTCATTCTGATTTCGGTCATTACATTAACTACAGCACCTCCATCAGCTGAGACATCATGAATTGAAATACCATTACATAATACCTCAAATTGTGGAGCATAGGGATCCGCCTCTACCTCCAAAATAAAGACCTCAACCTCCTTCCTTCGAAGACATTAAGTCCACTTCGCACTTTTGGATAGATTTTCTAAGATGGAGTATGTTCCTTGTCCACTGTGAAATCGAGAAAATCCTGCACACCCAACTTTCCTCTCCTATGTTTCTTACTAGTTTCTCCTTTCATCTTCTTAGGATCATTTCCATCTTGGTTATATTTTTATTTCTTTATTTTTGTTACAAACACATCTACTTCATTATTTATACTCTTATCTACTACATCAAAAGAATTCACGGTGCTTTTCCTTTATCATTATCTCTCGTACCGGATGTAGAAGATCTATCTCGGACAATTATACTTATAATGACCCTTTTATAACAACCATAACATACAACTTGAAATATTTATTTTTGGACCTTTATATCCTCCCTAAGAACTAAATTCCTTTCCTTGAAGAAGATTAATAGTTAAGCGGCCCATCTTCCTAAGCGAGATCTTCATACTCGGTAGATGTACCGGAGAAATATTTGTGCTCACCGAGAGTGGTTATGGATTCTAGACCAAAGGTCTTTGGTGTAGGCTCTACTTTAGCAACAATTTCTTTGGGCTCCTCTTCCATGCTTTCTTCTTACCTTCTTGCAATCTCTTTTTCTTGTTGATGGTAATTGGGCGGTCATACTTCATTTTTGTCGATCTCGACTTCATCCCAAGAATGAAGTGCTTACGAGAGGAGATTATCCATGCCATTCATCAACCCATCCGCTAATCCTTCCTTCTAGATCTAGGCATCTAGCTTCGTCCTTAGCTCTAGAACACGAGCATGATAATCTCTTTTCTTCTCCTTCTCTCCTTGGGCTAGCTTTGTGATCTCGATCATGAGATTTGCATATTTCTGTTGTTCACCAAATTCTTCAGGAAAACTTTTAGTTAATAAATCCCATGAGTTTTTCACATTATCACCTAATGTTTCAAACCACCTAAGTGTTGAACCATCCAAAAAGTAGGAAAAAATTTAGTACATTATTCCCTTCTTATGAGGCCATTACAAATACAAGATCGTTTAAAATCTTGAATGAAAGAGGAAGCATCTTCATTAGATTGGGCTAAAAAAATAGGAATCTTCCCCATTTTTAAATGTAACCACAGTGAAATACCAAATCAAAAGTACAATCAGTAAGACTTATGTGCACAAATAATTAGACTCACTACAATAGAAAGTGACTTTACACCTTTCTACAGTAAAATAGGAATGACCATGGTAAACTATGGTAAAACTTGACTTACTGCGGTAAAAACTGACTTTATTGTGGTAAACACTATTTACGGTAAAAATGAAGTTACTGGGGTAAACACTATTCATGGTAAAAAAAAAAGTTACTGTGGTAAATACTATTCATGGTAAAAGTGACTTTACCATGGTAACTCCTATGCACAGTAAAAACAAGGTTACCCTCCAAATGATTTCTGACTAAGTGGGAATATCTCTCTAGAAAATCCACCAACGAGGAATGGTCCGGCAACGGAACCAAAATGTCATCACCAATCTGGCACTATGATAATTCACCACCAGGAACTCCTCGTGCTATGATTATTTACTAATGCCATGCCTTTAGTTTGGTGGATGTAATCTAGAAACACAAGAATACCATAGACTATGATACGAAGGAATGATGAAAAATCTGAAAATATAGGAGTAAATTATAATATCAACATGAAATTGTTACAATCTCACCCATGAGGTACTTCAAGTATTCTTGACTTCACTTTCCTTCCAACAATAACTATGGTAGAAACTTCACAATGGATTCTTTAACACACCTTCTAAATGATGGTTTCCTTTACACACTTACTCATATACTGCTATTTCTCACTACTTCTCTCTATGTTAAATGAGGGGGTGGCCTCTTTATTTATAAGAATTCGGGCTTATCCACCCCTATCTCTAAGATAGGATAGGAAATATATTCGGGCCAATCATATTCCATGCCTAAACTCTTGCCTTTACATGTAGGCTTATCTTTAAGATAAGATAAACCTTATCATCTCACACAGGTTCCACATTTTTAGACTTTTCCACAAATAAAATACACAAAATATTTATGACATCACCCTTTGTCCTTATTAGAAATATAATATTTCTAATTCCTAATCATGTAGACCCTACTTCTCTACTTACCCAAACTTTGACATTTTAACATTCTGGACCACTTACGACAAATATTTACTTTTTACCACAACATTCCTATTGTACTTTGACTATTACCGTCTTGTACTTTATTGGTGGCACCCGTCTTGATGGCGTTGTTATCTTATTGGGCCTTTACTACTAATTATACTTAACAATATCTTATTCCTAATACATACATTAATAAAATAGAAATTACGGAGGAAAATTTAGATGTCAGCGAGATACTAAAGGAACAAAACAAACATCTCCTCCAAGCTTTGCGAGAGAATGAGCAACGCACCTCCTATGATGCCCATTATTTGAGCCACAAGTTCTAAGTCGGGACAAGATAAATGAATACACCAAGATTAGCGAGGCAAGGCGCGTGCAATGTCCTCCTGGATAGAGCGAGTCCTCGAGATAGTGAGGAAATAATCAAGAAATTCACGGGACTCTACCCAGAATATAGATCGGAAAACAAGGAGCTATAGGAAGTAGCGGGATCCCTCTTCGAGGATTTGGACAATGCCAAATTCAACATGAAACATTACAAGCAATGGTCGACTATTACTCGATTGACGACCTATTAAAGGTCGGTGTCATTAATCACCCATGGGTACAACAAATCTCTCGTCACTTTAGATTACTTAGGGTTGATCAAATGGAATTTATTCGGAGAGGATAGATAAAATCAAGGAGGAAACCACTGGATGTGAAACATCAAATGCAGCGTGACAGTCCACAAAGATGGCTCGAGAGATGCTTAGTGAAACATTCACCTTGAGGAAGCGAGACGATACAATTTATCTCTTCGAGGATATCATGACCCAGGTTTGGTGCGAGAGGTCACTTTTGACCGAGAATCTATCAATAACCTTACGGCTTGCAGTAATTTCATTGGATACTTTATCGAGGCATCGGCAGTCGTCGGGCTACTGACAAGCTCAAGGCGAAAAAGAAACTTTCAAAGTTTTGGTGACCATTTCAAGGGTCCAGATCATAATCAACTTTAGACAATGATTAGCAAGTTTATGATCCGAGCTTAGTATCACATCGCCTCTCGATCGAAGCAAGATACTCCGTTCAAGCAAAGAGATGACGATGAATAGTTTCTCTTCTTGTATACACTTCAATTTTTTTGTAAAAATATTTTAAAAGTATGTTGGCATTTACGATGACATCATCCATGTTGCATCATGGGATGTTGCCATCCAAAATTTTGCCCAAAGTCAACTTTTGACTTTTTAGATATTTTGTAGATATTTGTTAAATAGTGGTTGGTTGTTTTTTTCCTCTTCTCTCCTCTTCTTCTATAAATACTAGAATACTTTTTGTATTCAAATTGGAATTTTTTTGTATGAAAAAGGAAGTGAAGAGAGAAAGACTTTGTGCCTTCTTGTAACAGAAAATATATTAATATATATGTTAAGACTTTGTGCTCAATATATGTGTTATCGCATCGATCTCTCTTTAGTTAGATCTATGTTTCTATTATGTTGGATTCATTCTTATTCTCATCATATGTTCATCGGTATTGCTTTGTTCATTTATGTAAATAAGTTTGGCTCTTTTTACTACCCAAAGCATAAAACCTCGACCTTTACTGTCTTGGAATTCATTTCTTTTCTCCCTTGGATCTACCTTCCTCCATCCCTTCCCTCTTACCTTTACATTTACTGATTGGAACTACCTCTACTAGGATGAGATCCAAAACCCTGAAGTTAGAATAGTGTAGATTTATGCAGATTCTTGCTTGATAGAATAGCAATAAACCAATTTCACTTTGCTTTGTCTCAAAGAAGGGCTATGCCCTAGACACTTTTGGCTGTTTCCCCCGACTGTCTAACAAATGATTTTCAAACCAACGGGATGACACGTGGCAAATGTGTGTTGATTTTCGGGCTTTAAACAAAATCACGGTTAAAAATCGTTACCCTCTTCCTCATATAAATGATTTATTGGATCAATTGAAAAATGTTGTTTATTTCACTAAGTTAGACTTGAGAAGTGGTTATCACCAAGTTAGGATCAGTGAAGGTGATATTTGGAAAACTACTTTTAAAACTAAACAGGGTTTGTTTGAGTGGCTTGTTATGCCTTTTGGATTGTGCAATGCACATTGCATTCATGCGTGTGATGAATGATGTTTTTAGGCCATTCATTGATAACTTTGTAATAGTCTACTTAGATGATATTCTGATCTTCAGTAAATCATGGAATGAACATGTTGTTCACATTCAGAAAGTTTTGATGCTTTGAGAAAAGGAGAAATTGTATTTGAAGATGTCTAAGTGTGAATTTGGAAAAACATCTTTAATTTATTTGGGTTATGTTGTGGGACATGGTACATTGAAAATTGATCCTACAAAAGTTGAGGTCATTGTTAACTGGCCTAAACCCAATAATGTGATGGAGGTTAGAAGCTTTCTAGGTGCAATTCAGTATTGGAGAAAGTTTATTTCTAACTTCTCATTTATTGCATCTCCTTTGCATTCTTTGACAAACATCAAACAGGTATTTCAGTGGGGAGGCAAACATCGAAGGCTTTTAACACACTGAAAGAGAAGATTAGTACTGCTCCGGTCTTAGCACTTCCATATTTGCAACAATCATTTGAGATTGAGACAAATGCTAGTGATTATGCAATGGGGGCCATGTTGATGCAAAATAGAAGACATGTTTGTTACCATTCCGAGACCTTCACAACCATGGTAAGAAATTATCCAACTTATGATAAAGAGTTGTATGCTTTAGTTCAAAGTGTTAAAAAATGGAAACATTACTTGATGGGAAAAGAAACAATGATTCATACCGATCACCAGCCTCTTTAGTACCTTCATCACAAACCAAGCTACAACATTCTAGACACTTCCATTGGATGGGTTTTCTACAATAATTCCATCTCGTGATCAGGTATAAGAAGGGTACACAAAATAAGGTTGCAAGATATGTTATCTAGACCTCCAATTGTTGCATCTTGTTCTTTTACAACATAGTTCTTTGGTTCATGATAGTTATAAGGAACAATATGCTAATGATGCTGATTTTAAAGAAGTGTATGAAGATTTGATGAGTGGTAAATAGGTAGGAGAATTGGATTATCATGTGCATGATGGAATCTTGTATCATTCAGTAAACTTTGCATTCCGTAGGATGAAAGGGTTCATATGGTTAGGGAAGCTCATACTTCTCTTATATCAGGACATTTTGGTGTTGGTAAAATCTGTTGCACATTTACAGATGTATTGTTATTGGCCTCATATGTAGGAATATGTAACCAGGTATATAAAGGGTTGTGTTCTTTGTGCCATGAGCAATCCTAGCAATAAGAAGTTAGGACTTTACACTCCTCTTCCCGTCCCTACTCGTCCTTGGGAAAGTATTTCCATGGATTTTTTAGGAGGCTTTCCCATGTCACGGAGAAAACATGACTATCTATATGTGGTTGTGGATAGATTTAGAAAAATGTGTGTATTGATTCCTTGTACTAAGAAAGTTATTGGTGAAGGGACTGCACACTTATTATTCTTTTAGTATGTATGGGTTCATTTTGGTTTTCCCACTTCTATTGTTTCTGATCGGGATTCCAGGTTTCTTGGGGAGTTTTGGTCAGCTTTGTGGGACTTGATGGACACTAGACTAAAAAAGTATTGCATTTCATCCACAAACTGATGGCTAGACAGAGGTTGTAAACCGCACTTTGTGGTACATCTTCTCAGAGGTTATTGTGGAAAACATCCTAAGTTGTGGGATGAACATTTGTATTATGTGCAACATGCTTATAACTGTGTCATTCATTCTTCTACTATGAAGTCTCCTTTTGAGACTTGTTTTGGTTATCTGCCTAAATCTCCATTAGATTTCACTTTTGGACAAGAAATTGTTGTTAATGGACATAGTGATACTGACAAAGCTAAGAAGTTTGTGCAGTGGATACAACAGTCCATCAATTTGTTCGTGAACAGTTGGAGAAAATTCAATCCAAGTACAAGGCTAGGCATGATAAACACAGGACTGATCACAAGTTTCGGTGGGTGATTCAGTTTGGCTTCACATCAGTAAGGAAAGACTGATAGGTGAAGGTAAAAAGTTGAAACCAATTTGGTATGGTCCATTCCAGTTTTGGAAAAAGTTGGTAATAATGCTTTCGATTAGATTTACCTCCTTACATGCATATTTATTCAGTTGTGAATGTGGAAAATCTGAAATTGTATGAACCACCTATGATTATTGATCATGATGTTAATGTCTCGGTGCCTTCTGT
This sequence comes from Taxus wallichiana var. yunnanensis, assembly GCA_018340775.1. Taxonomy (NCBI): domain Eukaryota; kingdom Viridiplantae; phylum Streptophyta; class Pinopsida; order Cupressales; family Taxaceae; genus Taxus; species Taxus wallichiana. The sequence goes on along the minus strand of CM031242.1, from coordinate 848,810,153 downwards.
TGATGATTTTTCTCCTGAGTGTATGGATGAGTTGCAGGAAGATGTCATTTTGGACAGGAAAGTAAGAACCTTGCGGAGGGGTGATGTGGAGTACCTTCATGTGGGTTTGAAAGGCATGCATCCGAGTAAGGCAAAATGGATGGAAACCTAGAAAGGTGAGGGAACAATACCCTCACCTCATCACCAACTAAAAATACTTTTAGAGGTCCAAAAGTTTCTCAGTGGGGAGGAATGATCTAGGTGGATCCCATCAATCTTTGATCTTCCAAAGAATGGCAAAAATGCGAGTTAAGAGGATTGGTAGATGACACTTGTTACATGGGAAGAAAATTGAAGCAAAAGGAGAAGTTTTTGTTTTGAGCACCGGTCTTCGACGAGCGTCCAAAAATTAGTGGACCCCACTTTTACTTGATCGAGGGCCCTTGGGCAAGTTTGACACACTTGATTTTGGAGGGTTTCCTTGGCCTCCATTATTTACAACATCATGCTATGTATATGTTATATTAATATGATGATGTTTGGTAATGTTGGTTATTATCACATTATAATGTCATTTGATCAACTCGGTGGATAACCCGACTTGACAAAGAAAGCCAAGTCGACCTATCCACTAAGCTCACCTTCCTTATTTCTCCATTTTCCATCTACCTCCTTCCTATTCACCATCTCTACCATATTTCCTAACAACTACGCCAAACTGTGCATTATTTTCCACGCATTTCCTAAGTTCTAACGCATCCATTTACTATTTTCAAACCACCCACTTTTGGCTAGGTCATGCCACATGTTAACAAGTATACAATGGTTTCCACGGCGAGTAAAAGTGGTCTGAGGACCACTACCAACCAAAATGCCAAAATCATTGAAAATGCTTCAAACCTTGCCACCACGTGTATGTGGGATTATCCCAAATTAGCAAAACAAATAAAGATGGGCATTGGGAGTCGATTTGCTTAACCTCCATGTTGCAAAAAGGTTTAAGCTTAGTCGTTATGCCACTGACCTAACATGTTATTATAAAAGCAAGCTATGTAATCTTTAACACAAAGTTATGTAATTACTTGATTACAAGAAATGGTGATTATGAGAGATAGAGAAGGAGTTGTTCAAAATTCCAAAGGAGACTGATGTTATTTTTGTAGGGAGATTGCCATATGATTATTGGAAGATATTTTTAATGCCTTATTGTAATTATTTGAGGCTTATTTTAATAGATTGATCATTTTAAAGGACTCGAGAGAAGTGGGTGCCCACACCGAACTCTATTATCAATTGTGTGAGTTTAGTCTCTCTTGTTTGGTCTTCTTTTTCTCTGATTTTTACATAAAGCTCGCAAATTTTTAATTAATTATTAAAAATGAAGAAATTGACATGGTGCTTAAATTCATCGATAAATCATTTTATTAAGCAATTTAACGAATGTATATGTAATTGCTCATGATTTTGGATCTTTACTTTTCAAGTAAGATATATTTTCATTTGCTTAGATATTTGATAGACTAGTCGGTGTGTTCAATTACATACTTTTATCCAACCTTAAACCTATAAAAATCCATATCAAGTGGTCTACCCCGAGGAAACTCTTTCGCAATCAATTCCATCTCTATACTTCACATTTGAAGCATAAAGCGCACCTTGAAATACATAAAGTAGGATTGGAGATTTGTCTCATGCCTGTTTGGTGCTAGTGGATTATTTGAATGGTGGGAAGCTACCATTGTAAAGAAAATCACATTTCTTTCTTTCCTTGTGGTTTTCTACCCATCACTAACTATCCACCTCCACCTAAATCCTTCTTGGCTTTGTTCCCCACTATTCCAATCTTGAATTAGGATGCAAACACAACTATTAAAATCCTCATTAATTGCTTTACCCACAATCTCCTTTTATGCTTCTCTCTTTCTCCTCTTCATGCCATATAGGCATGTTTCTCTTCTATAGTCCTTCTATAGATATATTTTGCACATCTTCTTCATGTGCAAGAGCTTTAAAAAGTCTTTTTAATCCCTCCATAAATTCTTCATAGCTTTTGAGCTCAAGTGGCTTTCCATCTTCAAATTGGAAGGCTGTTCTTTTCTTCCTCTTTTCTTACCTTTATGCTTTCACAAAATTACCTTTCACTTCTTTATCTGCAAAATCTCCAAAAGTGAGCTATAAGCCCTTCTTCTTCTTCATACTTCAGGAGCTTAGATATCTCATTTTCTTCTCCCTTAAAGGGTACATCACATGCCTTTTTATCTACGTTTTCTCTAGAACTACACTCAAAGTAAAAATGAATTAGTTTGAAAACATGTGACTTGACAATTACTATAGGTGATTCCTTCATCACTTATCCTCCTTCATTGGTTAATATTAATATAAAATATTCTTATTCATCAACACCTCTCTCCATTCTTCTCTTCTTCTTCTTTAGATCTAGGTTGATATCAAATCTTCCTTACCCCCTATGGAATCCAATACATGCCTTGGGAAATATGAATTGCACTCATCTCCTCCTCATTTCTAATCATCCATTGATGCCTAATTATTTCTAGGTTGACCAACTTAACTCGAAAATCTGATGGAATTTGTCTTGATAACTTGTTTTGTCCTAAAGCCAAAAATTGAAGAGAAGAGCAGTTGGAAATGGAAAGAGGTATTCTTCCTCTAAGTTGGTTTCCTCTACAAGAAAGAGGTCTTTTAGATGGATGAATTTATCACCAAAATCTGGTGGAATATTCCCTGATAATCGGTTTCCATCTAAGGCTAAAAATTCAAGATATGAACAATAGGAGAGGGAAGTGTTGGAAAATCAAGTCAGAATTTATTGTGCAACTAATATCTGTCTTCCCCCAGATTTAGCTCTCTGACATATCAGATTTGCATTTAATTATGATTGCTGCACATTTACTTTTTGGTTGATTATTCTCCCTGATTATCTCTTGTCAGAGATTTTGTGTTGACTTGTAAGGCAAGTTTTTTGTGTAGGTGTTTATTATTAAAAGCATCATGTTTTATTGTGAAAAAAGAAGGAGTAAAAATCAGATTTGGGAGAAGAAGAAAAATGTGCAGTCCCAGCTCAAGTCTAGACTGGTTTTGTTGAAAGAATTCCTTCATTTCAATGTTGTTATTATATGCATGAAAGTTTTGTGTGCAGCTGTAGCTGCTGTTCATTCCTATATATAATATATATATGTATTGCTGAAGCAATTTGATGCCCAGATCTATGTTATTTGCAGCCAAGTGTGTTATTTTATTTTTTTGTTATAAATTTTTGTAGCTTCTCCTTTTTCCCTGTTTTGCATCATTTAAATCTGCTGCATTTTATTTTCTATTGCTATATATTTATTCTGTAGTTTCTATAGATTCTGCAGTTTCTGTAGATCCTCGCATTCCCTTCATCTAGTATCAGAGCCAAGCTAAACCCTGCTTCTATTCTTTTTGGTTTTTTGTTTTGGCAGCCATTAATGGCTTCTATGTCTGGCACATCGCTGGTTAGTGTGCAAACTCTGATTTTCACAGGAAAGAACTATGAGTATTGGTCTTTGACCATGAAAGCTTTGTTTCGGTCTCAAGACATTTGGGAAATGGTTGAAAATGGTTACTGAGAACCAAAGAGACTGTGCAACATACAATGCTCTTACATAAGCTCAAAAGGATGTCTTGAAGGAACAGAGGAAGAAGGATGGGAAAGCACTATTTTATATCCATCAAGCAATGCATGAGAGCATACTCCCAAGAGTTGTACAAGAAAAGCAAGCCAAGGAAGCATGGGACACACTCCAGATTACGTATCAAGGTATGGACAAGGTTAAAATTGCTAAATTACAGCTCCTTAGAAGAGAATTTGAAAATTTATCAATGAGAAACTCAGATTCAATAGAGTCTTTCTTTACTCATGTTGTTGGTCTGATAAATCAAATCAAGTCCCATGGAGAGGTCATAGAGGATAGGAAGGTTGTTGAGAAGGTACTTAGAAGTCTCCCTACTAAATTTGATCCCGTAGTTGTGGCTCTAGAGGAAACCAAAGATTTGAGCCAATTTAGTGTTGATGAACTACATGCCTCTCTTATCAATCATGAATATAGACTGAATAGATCAAATAGTTCAGTTGAAAATGCATTTTCATCTCAGATTTCTATAAATCGTGGAAGAGGAAGGAGGAGTTTTAGTCCTAGAGGTAGAGGGAGAAGTTCTCCTAGAAGTGGACGTAGTAGCAGTCATGCAAATGTTGGTGGTAGAGGTCAAAATCAGAATTTTAGTCACCCAAGTGGCCAAATATTTGACAAATCACACATTCAATGTCACTATTGTAAGAAGTTTGGGCATTATGCTCATGAATGCAAGAAAAAACAATATGATCAGTAGAAGCAAGGTCAAAATCACCAAGTAGCACTCCCTCAGGAAACATGTTCATTGCATGCACGAAGATTGCTGAAGCAATCCCTACAAACTCTCTAGTTGAGTGCAATGTTGTTCAAGAAAGCCCATGTGACATATGGTATTTAGATTCAGCCTGCAGAGTAATCACATGACAGGTAATAAAGATTTGTTTTCTAGCTTGGATGAATCAATTCAAACTGATGTTACACTTGGTAACAACAACAAAGTCACTGTTTTGGGTAAAGGTACGGTTAATATTCTAACCAAAAAGGGGGAGCTGAAATTTATGCCTGATGTATATTATGTTGTTGGTCTAAAACACAACTTGATGAGCATTGGATAGCTGATACAAAAGGGCTATAGAGTGTACATGGAAAACAATGAGTGTGTTATTTTGGACAAGCTTCCAAGCAATATGCTTATTGCCAAGGTACAAATGACTACAAACCACATGTTTCCATTAAAAATAAGGCTGGCTATGAAAGGAAAAATAGCTCAAGCTGTTCATGAGACACATATTGTATAAATTCTGGAGCAACTTTTAAGGTAGAAGATACAAAATCAGCAGTAGCCAAAGACAACTACGGAAAATTTCAAAACAGCTATGGAAATGTTCAAAACAACTAAAAAGGTTCAAGACAGCTACGGAAATGTTCAAGACAGCTATGGAAATGTCCAAGACAACTACGGAAATGGCCATAACAACTCCAAAGAGGAAAAGGATGTTTCTGTAGAAACTCAAGCAATATTTCGTTCAATTAGTGGTAAAGGATGATTCTTGGCTATGGAATTTTAGATTTGGGCATTTATATTTTGGAGCGCTGAAATTACTACATATGAAGAATATGGTAAAAGTTTTGCCATTAATTGAGAAACCGGAAAGAGTTTGTGAAGGATGTATTATGGGAAAACAACATAGAGAGTCATTTCTGGTTGGAGGCAAATAGAGCTACAACTCCACTTGAGATTGTGCATTCAGATATTTGTGGGCAAATGCAAACACCGTCTATAGGAGGTTGCACTTATTTTCTTACTTTTATTGATGATTTCACAAGAAAAACTTGGGTTTATTTCTTGAAACACAAATCTGATGCATTTGCTTATTTCTAGCAGTTCAAGAACTTGTGGAGAAGCAAAGCGGCCACTACATCAAGGTTCTAAGGATGGATAGAGGCGGTGAATTTATATCTAATGAATTTATAAATTTTTGCAGATCTCATGGCATACACAAGCAATTTACAGCCCACTATACACCTCAACAAAATGGTGTGGTGAGAGGAAGAACCAAACAATTATGGAGATGGCTTGAGCATGATGGCAGCCAAACATCTACCAAATGAGTATTGTGCTGAGGCAAAGGAAAAACTGTTGTTTACATCATGAATAGGTGCCCAACAAAGAGCGTAAGGAACAAAGTTCCTCAATAGGCATGGACAAGAAGGAAACATAGTGTTTCTCATATGAAGGTTTTTGGTTGCATTGCATATGCACATGTTCCGATGAGTTGAGAAAGAAGTTAGATAATAAAGGACAAAAATGTATATTTGTTGGTTACTCAGAGAAACAAAAGCATATAAGTTGTTTGATCCTATCAATAGGAAAGTTATAATCAATCGTGATGTTCAGTTTGTGGAGGATGAAGCATGGGATGGAAGCATAGAGAGGACTGTCAGAATTGCAGCTGCTGTCCCAAATGATAATATGGTAGATGAAGTGTTTCAACACCAAATATAACTCAAACAACAACTCCTTCCAATCCCAGGATGGTACCACAAGTTATAGCTCAAGCTACACCTTCATTCACACCAAGGAGATCTTCAAGGCTTTTGTCCACACCAACAGGACAAAAACTTCACAAGCATCTACAACGACATCTACATCAATCGGTATCCTTGGAGCAACACCATCTAGCACTCCAAGTAGTTCTTCATCTCCAGATCCAACTCTAGCAAGCATGATGCCACAAAAAACAAGGAGTTTGAGTGAGTTGTATAATGTTGACACAACTAATTCATTTTCAGCTTTTGCTTTATTTTCTCATAGTGATGATCCATTAACATTTGAAGAGGCTGTGAGTAGTGATATATGGGAAAAAGCCATGGATGAGGAGATTGAATCCATTAAAAGAACCAACATGGGATTTGGTTGATTTGCCGAAAGGAAAAGATGTAATTAGTTGCAAATGGATTTATGAGACTAAACAAAATGCTAATGGGAAAGTGCAAAAGCATAAAGCAAGGCTAGTTGCAAGGGGCTTTACACAACAGCCTAGTATAGAGTTCAATGAGACATTTGCTCCGGTTGCTCATTGGATACAGTTAGGATTGTTTTAGCTATTGCTGCCCACAACAAGTGGCCTGTATATCAAATGGATGTAAAGTATACATTTTTAAATGGCTATTTAGAGGAGGAAGTGTATGTGGAACAACCACAAGGCTATGAGCTACCGGGTCATGAAGACAAGGTGTATAGGTTGAAGAAGGCACTCTATGGATTGAAGCAAGCTCCAAGAGCTTGGTACAACCGCATTGACTCCTATCTCATTCAAAATGGTTTCCAAAGAAGTGGTTGTGAACCAACATTGTACATCAAGGTCAACAATCAAGGTAACATTTTGATTGTTTGCTTGTATGTGGATGATCTAATCTTTACCGGTGATCTAAACATAGATTCTTTCAAATCAATAATGAAGAATGAATTTGAAATGATTGATTTGGGTCTTATGAGGTATTTCTTGGGATTGAAGTCCATCAATCCAATGATGGTATATTTATTTCTCAATCTAAATATGCAAATGAAGTTTTGAAGAGATTTAATATGGCAAGGTGCAAGGTATCCCCAACACCGGTTATGACAAGGATGAAGTTAAGCAAGGAAGATGATGGAGCATGTGTGGATTCTACATTGTTCAAGAGGCTGGTTGGAAGCCTTATGTACTTAACAGCCACAAGGCCGGATATTATGTATGGTGTAAGTCTGATTTCAAGGTTTATGGAGTCTCCAAAAGACTCACATTGGTAGGCCGGTAAGAGGATATTGAGGTATGTAAGTGGTACAAAGGATTTTGGTATATTGTATTCCACTTCAAATGATTTCAGTCTTGTTGGGTACACTGATAGTGATTGTGGGGCAACATAGATGATAGGAAAGTACTTCTGGGTATACTTTTCACTTTGTACATGGTGTTGTCATGGGCATCAAAGAAACAACCCATTGTGACCCTTTCTTTAGCTGAAGCTTGAGTATGTGGCAGCCACTAGTGTTGCGTGTCAAGTTGTTTGGATGTGAAGGATGTTGAAATATTTGATGCATGACCAAAAGGAATCCACTATAGTATTATGTGATAACAGTTCAGCCATAGCATTATCTAAAAATCATGTGTTTCACAAGAGAACTAAGCATATTGATACGAGGTATCATTTTATCAGAGAGCTTGTAAGAAACAAAGAAATTTGTCTTGATTTTTGTAGGTCTAGAAGATCAATTGGCTGACATATTTACAAAAGCATTGGCAAAAGAGACATTTGAGTATTTACGAAGTGGCTTAGGAGTTTGTGACTTTGCACAAGTTAGTAGCTCCGAAAACTGTCAGTTAGCTCCGAAATGCTACAATAGTTTTTGAACAAACTTGATTCAAATTTCCATGATCTGCAGCTGTTCATAATTAAGGGGGAGTGTTGGAAAATCAAGTCAGAATTTATTGTGCAACTAATATCTGTCTTCCCCCAGATTTAGCTCTCTGACATATCAGATTTGCATTTAATTATGACTGCTGCACATTTACTTTTTGGTTGATTATTCTCCCTGATTATCTCTTGTCAGAGATTTTGTGTTGACTTGTAAGGAAATTTTTTGTGTAGGTGTTTATTATTAAAAGCATCATGTTTTATTGTGAAAAAGGAATAAAAATCAGATTTGGGAGAAGAAGAAAAATGCGCAGTCCAACTCAAGTCTGGACTGGTTTTGTTGAAAGAATTCCTTCATTATCAAGTTGTTATTGTATGCATGAAAGTTTTGTGTGCGATTATATATATAGCTATAGCTGTTGTTCATTCCTCGAATATATATATATATTGCTAAAGTAATTTGATGCCCAAATCTGTGTTATTTGCAGCCAAGTGTGTTATTTTATTTTGTTGTTATAAATTTCTGTAGCTTCTCCTTTTTCCCCTGTTTTGCATCATTTAAATCCGTTGCATTTTATTTTCTATTGTTGTTTGTAGTTTCTGTAGATTCTACAGTTTCCGTAGATCCTCGCATTCCCTTAAAAAAGGGTATTTCTCATGTGAGGTTGTTTGTAGAAAGAAGCGATGTTTGTAGAAGAAAGATTTTAGTACCAATAAATGCAATAGAATTTATCCTGACAATTGATTTCTCTGTAAATTTAACTCTAGAAGAGAACAGATTCGAGAGAAAAGGAGGTATCTCCCCAAAGAAGTGGATTCCAATAAGATAAAGATTTTGTAAATTAATAAGCCATCCCAATTCATTTGAAATAGCACTGTGAAACTATTGTTTACAAATCTAGAGGAGACCAAGGAAGAGATATTCCCTAGAGATGCGGGAAGGATCCATGAGTCCAAATTGCATTTAACCCATCCAATTACGAAAGAGATACTAGAATTCCAATTGGCTAGTGAATGAAGAGCATCAAGAGTGATGGAATACTTGAATTGAAGAAAAGCTTCCTCATCGTAGTTTTGTTGGTTGCTTGAAAATGGACCACCGACAACAACAACATAATCACAAATCCATCCCTTCAATATCCTCCTCTCAAGACGGATAACAAAACAATGTCTAGAAATATTACAAATCAAGGAAGGCAAGATAAATTTTATATCCCGAATGGGAATTCTCTTACAGATTATTTTATTAAATTTAATTTGGTTCACATGGCACTCTTCTATTATGAGTCCTGCACTTGGCAGGAATCTCTTGTTATCACTTTTCTATTAGTTGGTTTTTCTCTAATCAATCAAAAAAATAATTTTTCCCTTATATTATCATTTATAGTATACAATGTAAATATCATATTTTTTTAATTTAATAAAATATTTAAAAAATTATTTATTTTTTATTTTTCTATTAGTTATTGATAAATGATTTGAGAAAATTTCTACCTTATTCCAATTAATTTTTTTGACGATTTTAAGATAGAAATATATTATTGTGGTTCATAATTACTTGATCCCATGTCCAAACAAAGTTAATGAGTTCAAGTAGAGTTTACTTCCCTCCATATTATAGTAAATGGACAACGTTTTTTTACAATTTTGAGTTAGAAAAATATTATTGTGACACTTATAAAGTGTTAATAATTACTTTTGTCCCTTGTCAAATCAAAATTAATGAGCTCACATAGTTTTTCCTCATAACAATGTACACTTTACTTCCCCTCAACAATAAAACATCTTTTGAAAACATGAAATCAATACTCCTTTTACGATAAATTTATATAGTATTGTGTATCCTTGAAGTTCTTTAACCAATTATTATCCGGTTTCATTTTTTACAAATGAGAAAATAAAATTATTTTTTACAAATACATATTTCATGTTTGCAAATTTTAAAATGCTCAATAGTTAAATAAATAGCATTATAAAAATATCTAAATGGTAATTGGTTAAAAACATTCACCTTTTATTTACAACCTTGAGCAATTTTGAGACATATCCGACATCACAACATTTATTACCACAATAACATGGATAGTGTATCGGTGGAAAATTATGGCATGGATCAAAAAAATCATCCATGGTGTCAAAGGGTCCATAAATACTCACATGATTCACTTTTTAATAGTTCATTGGTCATAAATGCCATCGAAAGAGTCCATGTTGATGTGTTTGATGGCAAAGCCTTAAATTTACACAATATATCCAACAATATTCTTTGTATATATTTCTACTATAATACAATGGACCTCCTACAAAATAGGTAACAATGAGTGTAACCAAATAACCACGAAATATATTGTTATTATAACAATATATTCTACTAACAAATTAACTTACCATAACACAAGTTATTTTACCATACGGTAAATACCAAATATGAGAGCACTAACAAATATTATTCATAACTCCCCCTCACCTTAGTGTGAACATGAGGAAAACCTGTCTTATCTTGCTGAACTTTCCACTTCAAAGCTTGCTCATAATCTGGATTGTTTTGTTTTCAAGAAAACCAACAATCTCTAGGATGGTTTTGCAAGTGGTCTGATCACCAACCACAAAAGATGGTTTTGTTTTCAGGATAACCAAAAAACCTTCGGATGGTTTTCAAAATGGATAACCAATAACCATAATATCATGATGTTATAGTATTATCATCAACTCTCATCACATTCTTCCATCAGGGGATTACATAGGAATTGTGCTCACACATTACAAACTAAAAATAGAACACATACTAGAAAGATATTTCACATTTCATCGTATAAGAATAGCTATGTTCTTAATTACATCCATTGTTATTGATCACTGCCACTCTATCTTGAACAACAAAGGAAACTACCACCGCTACCGGAAGCTGCCCTTAACTTTAGCCATTTTTGTGTAAAATGGAAATGGAACATTGGTGTCATGTCCCCCACAATGTGAAATTTCCACTTATTCGTGTAGACACCTATAGTTTGGTCTACATGATCTTATTACTAAGATCATACTAACTACCCTTGTCTCGTGATTAATTTACTACACTCCATTAGTAAATTATCCTTGTTAACCTCTTCTACACCCATAAACCATGATAATCCCTCTCTAATGGGATTTTATAAGTTTGTCTCCCTTTAATTAACCTTGTTTAGGTTAATTAACAATCATATTGACTTTTGAGAAAGATTTGAGTTTCTAAACAAATATCTTACCTTTCCAAAAAGACACTCGGCTTTCTGAATCTAGTTCACACCTCCCAATGTACTTTTTCTAAAAATCACTTTTTTGAACCCTTTTTAGTCCCACATGCATCCAAAACATCCTTTTCTCAAATCCAAAAACTATAAATAGAGGGATACCCCTCCCACCTTTTCCTAAGAACTCTCTCTCTCTCTCTCTCTCTCTCTCTCTCATTTCTGATTTATGCCATTTTAGGTTGTTTTAGAGTTTTCTTCATAGTTTCATTTGAGCTATTTGTTTATCATTTGCATTATCTCATTTCAAAGCTTTGTGTAAATGGGAGAAGCCATTAATGGTGAGCTTCCATTCTTAAGATTTTGAAGATCAACAATCAAAATTGATTGCTAGAGCTTTAATAGGTTCATTTGTTATAGCTTTCATGGAGTAGAGAACTAATATAGTCATGTTTAAAGGTTGATTGTTTGTTTCAAACTTTATATATGCATGCAAGTAGGTAGTTCTTGATTATCTCTAATCGATGGTCATTGAGTTGTTTACTTAAAGCTTTTGGGGTTTGTTTAGAATTTTTACCCCGTTTTATAGGATTTTTAAACTTTTCATTGCACACATTTGCCACACACTGGGACATATCTACATTAAAATTTTCCTCCGTAATTTCTATTTTATTAATGTATGTATTAGGAATAAGATGTTGTTAAGTATAATTAGTAGTAACGTCCAATAGAAGATAACGACAATCATCGATCGGTGCATAATAAAGTACAAATATGGTAACAATCAAAGTACAATAGGAATGTTGTGGTAAAAAGTAAATATTTGTCGTAAGTGGTCCGGTAATGTTAAAATGTCAAAGTTGGGGTAAGTAGAGAAGTAGGGTCTACATGATTAGGAATTAGAAATATTATATTTGTAATAAGGACAAAGAGTGATGTCATAAATATTTTGTGTATTTTATTTGTGGAAAAGTCTAAAAGGTGGAACCCATGTGAGATGATAAGGTTTATCTTATCTTAGAAGATAAGCCTACATGTAAAGGCAAGAGTTTAGGCATGGAATATGATTGGCCGGAAGAGATTTCCTATCCTATCTTAGAGATAGGGTGGATAAGCTTGAATTCCTATAAATAAAGAGGCCACCCCCCTCATTTAACATAGAGAGAAGTAGTGAGAAATATTGTATGAGTAAGTGTGTAAAGGAAGCCATCATTTAGAAGGTGTGTTAAAGAATCCATTGTGAAGTTTCTACCATAGTTATTGTTGGAAGGCAAGTGAAGTCAGTAACACTTGAAGTACCTCATGGGTGAGATTGTAACAATTTCATGTTGATATTATAATTTACACCTATATTTTCAGATTTTTCATCATTCCTTCGTATCATAGTCTATGGTATTCTTGTGTTATGTTTGTTGTTGTGTTTCCAGATTACATCCACCAAACTAAAGGCTATGCATTAGTAAATAATCATAGCACGAGGAGTTCCCGGTGGTGAATTATCATAGTGCTTTGAATTGGTGATGATAGACACTTAGTCCATCCTCCATTAATGGAGGTATTTTAAGCTTTACATCTCCATTTTTTCATTTTAAAATCTTTCTAGGGTTTAAAGGCTTGTTTTTTAATAGATTTCATGTTTTAAACATTCTAAGCCTCCCTTTCACTTAACCATTTAATGGGTTTGAGCTAGAAATAGGTTTTTATGATCAATAACTAACATGTTTGCTTCTTGGAATTTTTCATTTCCGTGATTTTTCTAGGCTTTTTGAGGGGTATGCGCAAGTGTTCGGATCGGTGCGTATACGTCAAAACAGTGCACACCTATTGAACTAGCCACACAACCACTTGATTATACCTTGACTGTCAAACAAATTAACAAAGGGACATGTATCCGTTAAAATATGAGCGTATATGTCGAAGTTCATGTGTACCCTTATGTTTGGATGCGTAAGCATTTATCGAAGGCGTGTTGACCTTGCATTTTACCTTGGCTGTGTAACCATTCTCTGGGGCACGTATCCATCGAAACCCTAGCATATATGTCTTTTTAGGCACGTAGGTGTAAAACCCCATAACCGCATTACTGTCTCGCATACGTACCCATCTGTTAGAGTGCATATCGTCGGTTGGGGCGTGCATGTGTCATATTGGTGCACAAGCGTTAGTATAAAAGTTTAAAAATTCTCACAAGTTGTAAGATTAAAGTTTTTGGTTTTTTCTAACTTTTTGCGTGTTTTTAACAATTGTTTATAGGGTTCTTTAAGGTTGTTTTGATTTAATTAGTTAAGTATTTTGTTTTTTAATTGAGTAAGGTCTTTGAAGAGCGTATGCTCTTCCCTCGCACCTTCTAGGTGATCTTGGGAATCAAAAATGTTTCAAAACCTTCTATTTTACTTTCATAACACTTTAACTTAAGCTTTAAAATGAATTGACTTTTCAAAGTTGGCTAAAAGCGAGTTTCTTTTTCTACAAATTACTTAAAGTGTTTTTTTCATCTCTTGTTTTAGTTGAGTTTCTGCGTTGTGTATTGTTTTCCTTTGCACATTTTAGTGATCTTAGGAATCAAAAATAACATGCAAACTCTCTTTCTTGATAGCGTGTTATTTTGTGGAAAATTACTAACTCTTTGCATATATGACTAACAATTTATCAAAGAAGGAAGGTTCTAAACACAAACCTAATAATACGTGTTTGATTGTAGAGGTTTTCAAACAGTTGAGCTACTTAAAACCACATTAAGCTAAACAATATAAAAACACACCACATACGTAACATTGTATTGCAGGTTTCGGAAAAGGGTACGTCCTATTCACTTAACTAGAATGTAACCCTTTAGCATAACACCTTAAGCTACAATAATGAGGGTGCTACAACAATGAGGGTGGTTTTAAGAACCTAAAGTAATCCACCATTGTGTAACCTTGTGGATGAAATAGGAAGTGATCTCGCTTACCCACTAGTTTTTACATTGTGAGTTAGAGTCAAAGTTATTTGTATCGTTACTCCAATGATAATACAACTGAATGCACTAGTTTCTCATTGTATTATAAGGGGCTAAAGTAAAGTCAATATAAACCAAGATTAGTCATTGTGAATTTCTAGGAAATTTGAGCTCGCATTAGCAAAATTGTTGTGACTAGTTGAGTGATCTACTTAGGGAAGCCATTTCGTCAAGGAGCCCACTTTAGTAGTCCATTTTCACATCTTGTCGAACCATCACGAAGTGACGACTTACTTGGACTCTAAACCTTATTTTTCGAATGAGGAAAAGAATCCACCTAAGTTAGATCTAAGTGTCATTCATCACAAGATTTACGATGTATCACTTAGCTTAGTTTCTTTCTCGCCTTAAGACAAGGCGAAACTCTACCCAAGTGACACTTAGTTTATTTTCACCTCATTTGGTCTATACCCTTGTGTTCTTGTTGCCCATTTGGGATGAGAAGGAGGCATACCTCGTGAGTGTTATCATAGACAGTGTTTGCCACTTTTTTGTCCGTTTACACCCATCCATGTTTGCAGCTAGGTTGTTAAATGTCTAAAGTGTGTGAGTACATTTTCATGTCTTTGATAGTCCTTTGATCTTGATTTCAAGATCATCTTCATAAGTAGGATTTCAGTTCATCATTGTTTCTCCTTGAGTTGTTATTTTTGCTCGCATTTTAGCTATAAAATTATGATACTTACATCTTGTTTTCATTTTTGAAAACTTGGTATAAGTTTCTTTATTGTATCGTTACGCTTCTCGCACGAGTAATAACTTCTTGCTATACTTGTACCTAGTTTTGGTTCCAACGTCATTTGAGTCTTTTGAGAGTGTTGATACTACTTTGTTTATATCGTAATGACATCATCTTGATACTAACACCTTGCTTGCTTGGTTAACATGTCGAGGTAGTGTTGTTATGTTATTCACATTTACAACTTCCATTATCAAAGACTTAAGTTTTGTCGGCATTCGAAACTTGTCATAGTATACCTTGTGGAGAGATTACGTCAGTATCACTTTGGTACTTAGTTCTTGTTGGTATTCTAACTCGACCTATGTATTGATAGGGTATTTTCACTATCTATCTTGTGCCCATCATTGAAATCATAGCTTAGGGTATAGTCTTTCTAAAAATAGTTTGAGTGATTATTTGGTTCGCTAGAGTGTGCATATGATTGTTCCTAAAATAATAAACAATTGCATAGAATTACATTTAGGACACACTAGGACATTGAGATTTCAAAATGACTCATATCACATACACCTAGGTTTCTTATAAATTGATACACATGGACAAAACCTAGTGCAAACTAGTCTAGTAATGCCAAGAATCACAAAAATGGCATCTAAACCAAATGAGCATGACTTAGAAGAAAATCATTTTGCATCATTCCCATTCAGTGGTAATAACTTAGCACCTCTCTTTTCACAAGTCAAAGATACAAAACCTTTGGTTGATCATAGTAGAGAGGAGTCTGATTCTTTCGAGGAGAAACATAAGTTAGACCTAGTCTCTTTGATCAGCTCCTTTACTATAAAAAGGATCAAATACTCACACGAGTTCTTGAGTTAGGATCCAAGCTTCGCAAGAGCGCGAGGCGAGAGATAAAACCATAAATCAAAAGAAAGAGAAACCATCCTCTTGGACATGGATAAATTTGTTTCGACATATTGTATGC
Organism: Taxus wallichiana var. yunnanensis; assembly: GCA_018340775.1. Classification (NCBI taxonomy): domain Eukaryota; kingdom Viridiplantae; phylum Streptophyta; class Pinopsida; order Cupressales; family Taxaceae; genus Taxus; species Taxus wallichiana. The sequence continues at coordinate 848,794,273 of CM031242.1, read as the reverse complement.
TTCTACTTCTAGGAAACATACCAAAAAAATTAAAGATGATCCATTAAAAAAAAGCAATTCACGAATGCCTTATTCTAAGACTTCACGTAAAGTAAAAATATAATGTGAGTGAAAAGACTCACCGCCTCCTAGGTTTGATGAAGAAGATGATCCCTTAATTGAAGAAGAGATCATCCAAAGACAAATATTGAAACTCAGTCAAAAGTTAGCAAACTTAGGCTCTTCAAGTAGGAATGTACATAAAGATAAACTCAAGATGAAATCCAATGAGTTTCACTTTGATCCATATGATGATGCAACTTTCAAAATTGCTAACTAAAATAGACCAAAGATTACCTAAAAAGGAACAACTCATTCAACATGAGTTACAATCAATGAAAAATATGCTTACTATGCTACAAGAAAGCAACATAGGACACAATAGGAAATACCTATACGAATAGCTGTGTCCTTACCCTTTGATAAGGATATGTTGTGACAACCATTTCCAAAACATTTCACCATCCCTAAATTTGACAAGTATAAAAGAAAAAGTGATCCTCGTGATCACATCAAATACTTCTACATGGCTTGTCAAGAGGTCGCATACAATGATAATTTTCTAATATGATTATTTCCTCGTAGCCTAGGAGCACTGACATTAGAATGGTTTTTTAGTATACCCAAGGGATCCATCACAACATGGCCCGCACTAGCCAAAAAATTTGTGCGACATTACTCCTTCAATATGGAGAATGATATCACCATGAACGACCTTTACAACGTAAAACAAAAACCTAATGAGACCTTTGTGGGCTTCTTACAACGATGGCATGGATTGGAAAATCGTTTCCCTTGTGGCTTGCCATAAAAATAACTAGTAAGCATATTCGTCCCTAACTTAAACCCGAAAATAGCCTTTCATTTACAAATGCACTGTGGATCTAACTTCAAAGAAGTTATAGAGAAAGGTGGTCAAATCGAAAAGGCTCTCATTGCGAAGGGTACACTTAAACTGGTCATAAAAGACAAACATAAAACAAAACCCTTAGATAAAACAAATTTCTTGAACAAAAACAAACATGTCGTTGGCAATGGCATTACGGACTCCAAAAGAGTCCAAACTATATAGACTGGTCCACTTCTAAATATTTAGCAAGGACCTCACCCAAAGTCACCTACAAAACATACGTTTACACCACTAACTGAATCACTATCTACCATACTTAAATAGTTAGATGCAGTGAACATGGTACAATACCCAACTATGATGGTACCATATCTAGAAGATGCTCCAAAACTAGGTTGGTTCAAAGAACACAAGTATTGTGATTTCCATCATGTAAAAGGACACAAAACTGATAGTGTTTGAGACTCCAACATTATATACAAGACCTCATCAAAGAGGGAAAAATCTCTGTAGATTCACCCCACGACTCAGGACAGGTCCCAACAAGAAAATGGGTATATTCAAAGAGCCCTTTCCTAACCATGCAGATAAAAGGAACAAGAATCCAAATCATGAACAAACTTCTAATGACTATAGGACTGTTTCCTACATTTATCCAACTAATGATAGTCCCTTTGATTCCCTTATAGGTTGTATTTTTTCATCCGATGAGTAGGTCAATACTATTAGGATTTTAGAAAAAAATTGTGTTGTAGGTACACAACGTGCTCATTTGATCATACCAGATCCCCTACCTATTCCTCAAGAAGGTCAAGATGCAGACAGCTTGATAGAACAATTGGAGAAGACACTAGCTAGAATATCAATCTTAGATCTCCTCAAAATCTCTACTGCTCATAAAAACATATTATATAAAACACTGCAGAGTTCAGGAGTCTCCACAGATGTAGATCCCATGCACCTTTAAGTGATGATTGCAAACCTTGATTCCAATGATCATATCACTTTTTAATGCACTCCAATCCCGCATAATTACCTAGAGCACAACCTACCCTTATACATAGAAGTAGTCGTTACTCGTCATAATATCAAAAGAGTGCTTATGGATGGTGGATCTAGTTTAAATATATGAACTTTGAAGTTGGTTATGCAATTAGGCCATTCGAAATAGATCTAAGGGATAAAAATATTACAATCACAACATATGATAATGAGGAATGTGAGTCAGTGGTACTATAGTAGTTCCTATGGAAGTAGGTCCGAATTATCATGATACAATGTTCCATGTCCTTGACTTGGATCTTCCTTACAACATACTCTTAAGGCACCCATGGATCCATGCCATGTAGGCCATTCCTTCCAATTTCCACCGCAAAGTGTATCAAGATGTACCATGGAGGATAGATAATTACCATTCAGGGTAATCCATAACCATTCACACATTGTAGAGCATTACACAACTTTTCTCATACAACCTATGAATGTCCCTACGCAGATATTGTTTTCTTCTTACAAAATAAGTTGTCAATGAATATGTGGATCCAAATTCACTCACTCCTTGTTATCAAAACTTTCCTTCGTTGGTAAACCCTTTCACATCATGGGAGGCAACATCAGCAAAGTATGGCCTAGGTGAGGAGTTTACTCTTCAGCAAACCTTACTGATATCATATCTTTCAGTATCACCTAGGACATGGGGATAACCTTACTTTCAATTCAAGAGCACTCGGGATAAATTCCCTAAACAATTAGAGAAGTTCATTCCTAGTGGTATCTTGTCCGAGGAAAAGATGTTCAAAGATCCATTCAAGATTGTACCTGAAGGTACCTGTATGATAGAAAATCAACACGTGACCTTATTTGCACCCGACCTCTCAAGGTCATGCCGAGACAACCGATGTAGAATGGAAATGAATGTGAGTGTGGTGATGGTGATCAAGCTAGTTGGGAAATCTTATGTCTTCAACACATAATATCGGATCTCAGAAATCTTATGTGAAGAATGCTCTCCTAACCTGAAGTGGTGTGATGGCTCGGTCTGATATAATAGCTACTCGGAGACTCCAATTGATATCAAGCTCCATGAGATTCTATTTATTGGTTGTTGAACACGTAGAAAGTGACCTACGGGTGCCTTATATGGATTTCCATACAAGGTCATGGAAGTGAGAATGAGAGACGTAGTGGAATCACATGGACTATGGGTGATTTTCTTGTCTATTCCGTAAAGTCTTAAATGATTCGATCACCGCTATGTTCAATAAGGAAAGTTGTGTAATAATGTCTGGTGGAAGTGGTGAAGATCTGAATACTAATGTACACAAACTAGTGTCAATGTCTAACTGGTCAGTAGGCCCATTGGGTTGTGGGACCTGAGGATCACAACCAAAGACTCGTGGAGGCTATGGCCCTTATATGGTCATACACGTAATCAAACCCTATTACCAGGAGTAGTCCAATAATCGTAGGCTTGATTAGTAGCGATGTTTAGCGTATTTAGTTGTTCTATTTTCTTAACAAAAGTTATAGGTGTGTGTAAGACTGTCAAACGTAAACTTGTATCAATGTCAGTTATCAATTCCGGCCTATTGGGTTATGGGACCAAGGGATCATAATTGTATGTATTTTCTTGTTGTGGACCATTGATGGTCATACAAAATGAAATGAAATGATTTTAATAAGAAAACTAACTATTAAAGGAAATATAATCTATGTTTTTGGAGTTTTCACAATATATCAGAAAAACAATAAAAGTAAACTAATCTATCAAAGTAATTTTTTTGATCTTTTCTAATTTTTAAACAATGCATTCTAATATAATAAAAAAATTAAAGACAAGTAATCAACCGGATGTAGTTGGTTACTTGTGCAAATATGTGAATCTAATCTAAAAAAATAACCTAATCTAATCAAAACCCTTCAAACCCTACCTCAAAGGTGAAGAACAAATCATGACCCTGAAAGAGTTATTGTTCCCCACAACTTCCCTGTAACGTTAGAGAGTAAACTTCCTAATGATTTGATCTACTTTTAATTTCCCAATTAATTGAAATGAACAATTTTGCTACTCTATTTGATGTGCAATTGAAACTAGTGATTTAAAATTGAGAATTTAACAAATAAAGTAAACAAACACACAATTCTAACTCGGATAAGCAAGAGCTTTAAAAATATGGTCATATATGTATCTCGTCCCTCGCTTTGTTCCTTTCTTTCTCTCGAGTGTCCATATGATTCCAAGGGATTGGGAATGCAAGAACTATGGCAGAGGGATGGCACTTGAGCAATGGTAGCTTAAAGGCGTTTGGATGCAATACAAGTAGAAGAGAGATAACAAAGAGATCCGAGCTTGGCTATGCAATTCCTCGCAATATTGTGGTGGAAATACAATGCAAGATACATAAAAATTCTCGTGCCCTTTTTCTTGAATACAAGCATGGACTATATAAAAATTGAGGCTATGATGTGCCTTCATGCATAAGGCAAGAAGAGGCGCTTCCAACTAACTAAAGCACATACAAAAATAGAAGAGGGAAGGAGAACCAAACAATCAAAACTATTTTTAGACAATTTGGCCCACGAATGCATGCTAAAAGTGAAGTTAAGTGAATCGTCGCATGTTAAAAACATGCATGATGGAATCTAGAAAAATTGGTCGAATCGGCCACACTGGTAGCATTACAGCAGGCGTGGCTAAGTGCACGCATCCCGGAATTAAAGGCCGAACATGCATAGAAAGAACAAAGAAGTTGGAAAAGATGCGGAAGGCTAAGTAAGGATGTCTAGGCTACAAATATACACTTTGTGAATGGGTTTTGATCTCGAACAACTTCTTTACCATTTGTGCAAAGGATCCTGTAAACACATACACTCAAAACATCATATATATATCAAAACAACTCATTTTTTAATTCATTTGTGCATATTTGATTTAGTGAATTTGGAGCTCTGGGCCCATGGTCACCCTTTTCAACAAGAGTACATCCAAAATGACCGTTACGATATCGTGATCATGCCTCCATGAGTGGGAGATCAACCAATGTGGTCTAAGGTTGTTTTTTTTTACTTTTGTGTTTTTAAACCTAAAATATAAAAATGCTTGAAAAGTTTACCTAGGGGGATCATTTTCAAAATTTCTTGTCTTAAATGAGTCTCTAGGGGGTGCCCATAGGGAAGTCTTTTACTTTGTCAAAAATGGTCATTTTTAGCATTTTTAGGGTTAAGGGATTTTTTTGAAAATCGTCTCAGGACCGCCATTTGCCAAAGTAGGGTGGCGGTCTCGAACCGCCACTCACGCACCGGGTGGTGTTTTTGAACAAAATGACCAAAACATGCATTAACTTAATTTTTTTGGATTTTTGATGTTTTGTCATGTTTTTGGTGAGCTTATCTTCTGGTATACATTACTAACTTGCTCTTTTTCCATGTTTTGGTGAATGCATAAGAAGGAGGAGTACATATGCTGGAGCAAGAGAGGGAGTGTGATTGGCTCCCTGGGATCTTGGATTAGTTGACCTAGGATGAGAGGGACACTTTGCAGAGGGTAGGTATCTAGAGGATTACACGGGTGCCCCATGTTTCCCCTGCTAGTCACATATTGTGTGACTTATTTTCTTATTAGGATGCAAACCGGAACACTTTCTGGTTGTCGGTGTCAGGGGTGAGTGGACCATCACCTTGAGGATGTATACCACATTCTTGGGCTCGATACTTGGGAGGAGACTAACTCTAGAGACAACATGATCTAGGGTTGAGATGACTCAGTGGGCCACCTATATGGGAGACGTCGTTGTTTCATTTGGTTCAAGAAGGGAATTAGGATCCGGTCCATTGCCACTTACTGCCTCCTATCATCCGTAGAGCCATCATGGGCATCTTGTCCTCCTGATTGATCAGGGAAAAGGGAGGTGACACCCTTCTATATTTTTGGGCTCCTATTATTACACAGATCAAGGCACATGGCCATACATATGCCTAGGGAGTAGACATCCTAGGGAATACCTATCATGATTTGTACAAGGTAGTCGATTGTAGGGGTAACCGAGCCACCCCACTCTTTTCATGAGTTGGGTCTATGATCACATCACCCCTATGGAAGAGGAGTGTAGTACTGGATCCAAGGGCTTTCAAGGCAGGCCAAGTGGACAACTATGTCGGCTCTTAGGACACCACATCGGGCGGTGTATTTTTGACCACGAAGACATGGTGTCCATGCCCTACTAGGATATGGTAGGGTTATGGGGACAAGAGGTGACCATAGTGGTAGCTTGCTCCACCACAGTCAGTTAGTTGATAGGGTAGGGAGATTTGAGACTCTTCCATTTGATCGGGTTCCTCAACAGTTTGGCCTCCCGTATGTTGACATGCTTCCACCAAAGGGTACCGGTCTATAGACCATTCAGAGGCCCGAAGGGCCATGAGGAGATCCCGATTTGATGGTGGTTACTCCAGTGTGCCTATTAGAGTCAGTGTGTGTGTCTATGCTCGGCGGGAAGTCGGCACCTCTCGAGTGCCTTTACTTTATATTATGGCCGATCCTTCTCATAGTGGAGAGGAAGATGAGCCCATTGACATAGACTCGATTTTGAGTACCACACGGGAGACAAGACCGAGGAGGAATCGGCTGGGAGGAGACGAGGATGAGAGGGTCTCGTGGCCGAGGCCGAGATAGGGCAGCCCATATGGAGGAGGAGGAGAGTGACCTTGAGTGGCATGATACTCAAGATATGCTGAGAGTAGTGTACGAGGAGGTGAGTGCAGAGAGAGAGACATTAGTCTCAGAGGAGACACTTCCTCAAGGTGGGGAAGGGGATGATGAGTCCGTGATGGGACAATGTTTGGCCTCTAGATTTGGGGAGGCCCCGCAGCCACCAAAGATCATCGAAGTAGTAACCACCGAACCTACCTGATTCCTGGAGATCTAAGTATGCTTAATACTCTTCTCTCGACTTTGTTACTTGTTTAGTTTGGTACTTTTTTTTTTTTCATTTTGTGGTTTTCTAACTCACCTTTTTCTTCTTCTTTTCTTTCTTGCAATGACTACATAGGAGTGATGAGATATTATCCGATGGGTGTGTGTGCATGCCCTACTGATTACCTTAGGAAGACTCGAGATGAGATGATCGAGGATTCAAGTCAACCGCTAGCAATGGAAAACACACCAATGTGTTTTCTTTTGTTTGAAGGATAGAGGAGGTGGTGACTCCCTTCATACCTGTGTGTCGGATATGAGATCACCAGAATTTGATGAAGTGTAGTGAGACCACAGCCAATGGCCACCACCACGAGCATTCACACCATTTGATTCATTCCCAACATCATCACAACCACAGTAGGATCCCTGGACGTGGTCGTGCATCATCCGAGGGATCCCACCGGACCGACAGGCCATTGGGTTGCTTATTGCTTTGTTGCCATTTTTTTGGGAACTATATGATTTTTTTGTATATCTTGGGCTCATTATGAGCGTTTTGACCACAACTTAGTGCGTGATGGAATTGTATACAAAATTTACTCATCATGATATATATAGATTTTTTTATTTTTGGACAAGTAATCCATTATATCCGAGTTGACTTTCTTTTGGATTATTTCTCATGTGTACTCTATAAATTTTGAATTCCCATTTTTCTATGCTTTTTAGAATGCATGTAGTGGGTATGAAATGATGATAGAATGATTTCTTTTTTGTATTTTATAATGTTGATATATGATGATGCGAACACAATGTGATGTTAAACTTTAGTTTCTTTAAGAAATATTTTATACTTCATGTTGTCTTATAAAAATGTGGTGACACAATGATATGATAAGTAAAAGTACTTTCCCTACTTCTAACTCCATGCAACCAGTAGGATGTGAGGGCTCAACACCAAGAGCCAGAAAGGGTTCAAGTTATGAAAATTTGTTGAATGGTAACAATGAGGGAAAGACAATGGTTTGACATAACCAAATTGGGACACTACAACCTCACCCTACTCAAGTTACTTCATAGTTTAGAATGTTACGTGCTTTCCAATTTATCATGACTTAGATCCGAATATGGCCACTTGGTTAACAAAATATGGTTTTGACATTTTAAACTCTTTTAGAATTTTGGACATCTAACTCACTTTGTTTTTGACTTATGATTTCACAATATTTGAATGGATTGTTTCTAACTTTCAATTTTATCAAAGAGACCCCCTACACCTTTCCCCATGCTACCAATAGGAAGCATGGGCTCATAACCATGGATGAAGAATAGGTGAGTAAGGGCATTTCTAACATTTCCCAACCCTACATCATCACGAAGAGATGCGGGCTCAACACCGAAGGTTGGTAGGGAAAAGAAATGTGTAAAATAAAAAATTTATGTGGATTTGCATTTAACTTACTTATTTAGCAAAATGTTTAGTATGTTCTTATTTCCAAAGATATATTTATGGGATGGATGTGACACCATGAAGCTTTTAAAATAGACTATAGGAAAGACAACTAATCTAGAAAGAGACTATAAGCGCAACCAAGTATGCATGCCTTGGTATGGTTATGGTCAAAACTTTGTCTTATCATGTTTGAATTGATGAAATGATTTGGAAACAATTGATGATAACATGAAAATTTGAAGAGATATGATTTGAATGTTTTGCCATTGTTTTTTTAGAAGTTTTTAGGAGTTGCTATAAGAATAAGTCCCTTGATCACAAATTTTACAAATGAACTGGCAGATGAAAATGCAATGCAAATGCAATAATGTACATATGAAAATGCTAATGGATCATGCATAATACCTCTTCAGGTGAAGAGATTTCATAGATTCATTAAAATCCTCACCCTCTAGTGTACACAGGTGAAATGCCCCATTTTTGTAGTCTTCTATTACTCGATATGGACCCAACCACCTGGGTCTAAATTTTATTCCTTCGCCGATCTTTTTGTCTATCCAGATATCAAGCCTTAAGACCAAATATCCCTTATATGTTTCATGCTCGTAAACGTTCTTGTTATATTATTGACCCATCCAAATCAGCGTAAATGTTGTGTCATTTTTCAGCATTGAGTCTAGCCTCATCAAGACTCTCTAACTGAGAGAGTCGTGCTTCTCGATAGCCTTCTTCTCCAAGGATTACTTACAGAAAAATACAGAGACTAGGTATTTTGACTTCGAATAGTAAAAATGCTTCCACACCAAACACTAAAGAAAATCGGTTTGCCCTATTGTGTTCTAATTGATGTCTAATAGGCCCACAAGGCCGGAAAAATATTTAAGTTCCAATCTTATTTGTTCTCCTTAACGGTCTTAAGGAGGATGGACTTTAATGTCTTATTCATAGCCTCAACCTATCCATTGGCCTAAGGATAATAAAGAGAAGCCATGTGATGACTTATTTTGAACTTTACACATAATTCACATACCTCATCATTTTTGAAAGATGTGCCATTATTTGAGATAATGACCTATGGGACCCTGTACCTACAAATGATCTGGTTCAATATGAACTTAGTGATCATAGACCCAAGTATAGTGGTAAGAGGCATGGCTTCTACCCACTTAGTAAAGTACTTTGTGGCTGTGATTATGAAGTTATGGCCATCTGTTGATGAGGGAGAGAATTTCCCTATCAAATCCAGGCCCCACGTGGAAAAGGGCCATGGGGTTGCAATTGGTTGCAGAGCTTGTGCTTTGGTATGTGGATCTCATGGGAGAAATCTTGACATTTATGGCATCTGCACACAAACTCTACTACGTCATGCTCTAGAGTGGGCCAGAAATAGCCCATCTGATGTATCTTTTGAGTAGTGGTGTGGCCGCTGAAGTGGCCTCCACATACTCTGCTATGTGATTCATAAAGAATATTTTCGATTCTTCTACGTCAACACATCTTAACAACATTTCATGTCGAAGGCTCTATAATAGAGCACTTGTTCCAAAATAATGTACTTAGTGGCAATGACATGTAACCGCCTTCTTTGTTGTGATGTTGCCCTTCTAGATACATATGGTCTATTATAAAATTAATGATGTCAATATACCATGGACACGTAGAAATGGGGGCCTAGTCTCGATAAAGTATACACACTCATTGGGGAAATTTAGATCTACCAAATCTCCTTCATTCAATGGATTATCAGTCAACCAATCCACAATGATTTATCCTTTGACAAATTTCTGATTAAAAATGTTAACTCAAATTTTCCCATTAGAGTTGTGAAGTGCCCAACCTTCTTAGATAAGGATCCTTGTGTGAGGAATTTTTGAAAGTGATCTGACTTAACAATAACCCTCATTTCTTGATTCAACATATAATGTCTCAAACGCTTTATCACAAAGACTATGGCAAGGCATTCTTTTTCTACCTATGTGTAACATGTATCATAATCAAGAAACGTTTGACTAATAAAATAGACTACATGTTCTCATTTATCATCATCTTCTTGAGCCAACATGTAGGCTAGCAAAACATCTATAGCTCATGAATACAAGATCAAAGGGTGATCTGACCTAGGTGGTATGAGCATGGGAGGGGACAATAAGAATCATTTAACCAACTCAAATGCCTCATTGCATTCATTTGTCCAATAAATTCAGCAATACTTTTCAACAAATTGTTGATTGGGTGAATAGAAAAGGTCAAGTCAGGGATAAACCTTTAGATTGCCCCAAGTTTTCCAAGAAAATATATGATGCCGACTTTTCCATCGGCAAAGTCATTTCTAAGATAACCTAGCAAATTTGCTTTGGGTCAACATCAATCCCTCATGAAGATATGATGTATCCCAAAAGCTTGCCTCTTGTTACACCAAATACACATTTTTATGGATTTAATGTGATGTCGTATTTGATTAAGCGAGAAAGGATGATATGAAGCACCTCTAGGTGATTACAACATTTTCTAGCCTTAGCCAGAAGGTCATCCACATAGGATTCCACAATCTTATGTATAAGATCATGGAATATATAAGTCATCACCCATTGGTATGTAGCACCAACATTCTTAAGCCCGAACAACATAACAACATAACAGTAGGTTCCCCAAGGAGTTATGAACATAGTTTTGGCCTGATCTTCTTCAGAGATTTTGATTTGATTGTACCTAGAAAACCCATCCATGAGAGATAACAACTTGAAACTAGTTGTTGCATAAAAATAACATCGATGGATGGTAATGGGAAATCATCTTTGGGAAAATCCTTATTTATATCCCGAAAGTCTATGCAAATGCAAATATTTCCATTATTTTTTATGATTGGGACGATATTAAACCCATTGTGAGTAATCAACTAGCTTGATGAACCCTACCTAGAGGAGTTTTATCACTTCCTCCTTCACCATGAGGGCCACCTTTGGCTTCATGGGCCTTGAATTTTTCTTAATTGGCTTAGCATCTGGCTTGGTGACGAGATTGTGCACTGCAATGTGTGATGCAATTCCATCATTTATTTGTAGCTAAATGAGAATGCTTTTTGATGCTCCTTGAGAATACGGGTATGTATTTCAACTTCCTCAGGATTTAAAGAGGATCCTAACTTCAAGATTTTTGGTTCTTCCTCAATCCTAATATTTAAATCAATTTTTCCCTTGATTAAGGAGGCATTACCTTCCTCAAACTCAAGCGGGGTTGGATGCAACTCTAAACCCCCTCTTATCCTACCTCAAAAATTTCAGTTCCTTCCCAAGGGAAGATTTTATCATGGGATTTCCAAAAAGGAGGAAGAGTGTGGGATTATAGAAATATCAACCTCGTGATGAGAAAATGTAATTCTCTCGAGAGTGTTTAGATATTATAGAGTTACTTTGTCAATGTCAATGTGATTTGCAATGATGATTCACTCTTAGTCTCTACATATGTCAACACTGGAGTTAATAGTGTCTTTAAACCAAAGGCTCTGCATGAACCGAGCCTCATGAAGTTTGTATCTTCCAATTGAATCTTCCTCCTTGACCTTAGTTACCTCAACCATACAAACCTCATCTGCTAGAAGAGAACCGAGTCCCAAGGTATGTCCCATACCCATAGAATCGAAAGGAAGAAGGATAGGTAAATCCTTCTCCAATAGCTCAAAAACATTTGTTGTGGTTCCTAATGATATTGTATTTATGATGATGGTTTCATCTTTGACTGCCAAATGCCTTCGATCAAACCCGTGACTTCTAACTATGTTGTAGGAACCAAATTTTCCTCTAACACCGAGCTTGTAGGTTTATTTAACTGATTTGTAGGAAGCTCAAACTCAGAGTGGATCCTTGACCTCTTTTTCAAGTTATCTAGGTGTATGTCAAAGGGTTTTGGATCACCATGCACCATAAAAACCTTCCCTAAATGTAGGAACCTAACTTCCTGAAACAAAGTGGAGGGAATTGCCTTCATGTGATGAATCCAAGGATGACCAAGGATCATATTATAGTTGGTTTCCCTGATCTATAATATAAAACTTGGTTAGTATCATCTTAGGTCCAAGGGTGACTAAAAACACTATAGTTCCAATTGATTTTCCTTGAGGTCAGAGAACCGTTCCTCTCAACATGTTTCACCTTGTCCCAAATTGGTCTCTCCATACCATAGATTTTGAAGGAAAGAGAATGGATCTATGTTGACTTTCCCCATCATCAATCATCGCACACTTTACGTAGTTGTAAATACATACTTGTAAAAACAACGTTGTATCACCTCTATGAGCTCAACATTTAATGGTCTTCATACAAACCCAACATCTCTTTAGGATACTCCTAGAGGATAAACATCAAAGTCCATATGGTTTATTTGTGCTTCTAGAGGAGGGGTGACGTTAGTCAAATGACCAAGACCCAATGCTTCTAGTAGAGGATATGTGAGCAAGGGAATTCTTTAATAGATCCAAGAAGGAAATGTGAGAGAAATTCTTGGTTAAGTCATTGATCAAGTCATAAGCTCCTACTATCTTTCCTAGCGTATCATGAATGTCATTTGATATAGTTGGGTAGATCAGGATTGGCTGTGAAGAATAATCCTTGGTTCTAGTGGCAATGTTAATTTGAGGTTTAGTGTCCAACTCCACCAACCCCACAATTTTTATTTGTTGGTGACCATCCAAAGGAGGTGCCACTTGTGGGTTTGATGAAGTTGAGGCTTCGCGATCATGGGTCCCTATTACAATACCTTTGTTTGAACTCATGTTGGGATCTATTCTACCATCCTTTGGACACATGGGGAGAGGATTGTTAAAGATTTCGAGTGGTGTGTTCTCGTGGGAGGTATTAGGCCATATAGGTTTTTTGAGTGGGCGTTGTCGGGTTTTCCAAAAACATGTCAACAAATAACTGTCTTTGATCCTCTGGAAAACACTGTAAAACTTGTTACAATCATGGCATGTTCTTGCATCATGCCCACGAACCCTATGGAAACCACAATATAAATCAGGATCATAATCTCGAGGCCTTTGGTTTCCGCCTTGTTGTGGTTTGAAATTCTAGTTATTGCTCAACTGTTGATTGTTATAGTTAAAATTATGGAACCCTTTCCCATGGTTTTGAAATTAGTGTATATACCGCTTGGGTATTGCTATGGCCTTGGGTCACGTTGCCTTGATTGTTGAGGTTTTTTGTTGTTGTTGTTGTTGACGGTTAAAATCTACAGTGTTGACTGAGGGTGAGAATTTATTGTTTCTTTGATCGTCTCCATTTTTATTGTTGTTTTTTGAAGTGCTTATATTGGGAGCATTAACAACGTTAGGTTTCTTAGGTTGGTCCCTCACCCCATCCATCGTGACTTCACGATTCTTATTAAGGATTTTTGGTCCTTGATTTTTATTCATGTTTTTGGAGTAACTAGGATTATTTTGATTAGAGGTGATTAATTTTTCCATTAGCTCCATAATTCTTACGACCACGCCAATGGCTGCTTGGTCAATTCGAAGAGAACCTCTAAAGACTTCTTCATAGCTCCTTAGTGGGAACTTTTGAACTTCTTCTTTTATGAGAGAGTGGAGAAACAAATCACAAAGCTCCATCTGATCCATATTTGGAGCACTTGCTGAGGAGTAGAGAACTTGACACCACCTTTGAATGAATTGGGCTATGGACTTGTTGTGCTCTTGCTTGATATGAAGGAATTCCTTGATTCATGTTCTAAAAAAATTTCATCATCAAAAGCCTTAATAAATTTTGATACGAGTTGCTTGAAGGAGTGTATTGAAGCCTCTTGTATCCTATAATACCAATAGGAGCAATACCTTCTAGCGTCTTAGGAAAATATTTGCAAAAACTGCATCCCATGCGAGTATCTCTTAAATGGCCATTGCTTCTAAGCTTTGATTTGGACGTTAGGATTGCCCTCCCCTTTGAATTTTGGAAGATCGGAAAGGGTCTTGGGAGCATGACTTTCTGATGGAGAAGTCTTGAGGCTCCTTAAGATATTCAGAATAGGTCCCCATTGCGTACATTTCCACCATTAAAGATCCTTATTGGGGAGGTGGAGGTTGCATTGGTTTCTGAAATGGGACAACATAAACATTTATTGGGGTGTATGGCATCCCCTGTAGTTTTCCATATGAACCTGGGTAAGTGTACATATCCCCTTGTGGAGATTTAGAATACATGTGTACATAGGGGGGCTGATTAATATGATATGGAATCAAAGGCACAAAGCCATGGAATGTTGCATTTCCAATCTGGTATGGCATTTGAGAATGCACTTTCCATCGGGTGCCTATCAGAGATATCCATATGTGGCGTGAGGGGGCATACCCAAGGTGCCCGTCCCATCGTAAAATCTCCAGGGTTTGGAGTACCCATATAAACTGGAGGATTAATGTGTAGAGGTATTTTCTCATGTAATTCTACAGGGTAGGGAGAAGTTCTTGCTTCTTCGAATATAAATTTTGAGCATTTTGGGCAAGCTCTAGCTCCTTGAATTTTTCTACCAATGCCGAGATGACATCGCCCATTGATGGGGAGATTCTTTTCTTAGGTGATTTTTGTTGAACCCTCGAAGGTTGTTGAGGAGTATGGTATCCTACTATGAATTGTTCACTATGCTTCCACCCCTCGTTAGTAGTATTTTTGGTTGGTGGAGGGGTAGTTATTGTTTTGGAGAAGAACATCACCTTGTCCTTACAACCTATCAAAAGCTCGGTTCATATTCTAGAAGTGTTATTCACTCCTAGCATATCGTGCTAAGTATTCCTCATCTAGATGCGGGAGTTGGTCCGATTACATGCTAATGGGTTGTCAAAACAATACCCGAGGAGATGAACTTGCTTCCCCAGTGAAATTCATGTTGTTTTCACTTGATTGTTCATGAGGATAAGTCAATGTGATTTGGTCAAGTTCCTCAATACATACAGAGGAACCAACATTGGTTCCTTGAAGAAGAGGGTTTTGAGCAGTTGAGCTGGTTGTCTTCCCACATTGAGAGTGAAGGTGATTGTTGTGGTATACTTGTTTGGTAGTTGTACATGTCAAAACCCGGGATGGGTCGACCGTACTTGTCGTATCCTAACATATTCAGGAACTATAAGAATACCCACAAAATAAAGGATGGAAGAAGAATGTGGAAACATTTAGAGACTAGCTCTTCATGTCAAGTTCATTAATTTGTACGATATAAAATCAACACATGACCTTCTTCGCACCCGACCTCTCGAGTTCGTGCCGAGACATCTAGTGTAGAATGGAGATGAATGTGATTTTGGTGATGGAGATCAAGCTAGTAGGGAAATCTTATGTCTTTAACACCTAATATCGGGATCTGCGAGTCTAAGGTGAAGAATTCTCTCCTAACCTGAAGTGGTGTGATGGCTCGGTCTTATATAATAGCTGCTCGGAGACTCCAATCGATATCGAGCTCCGTCGAGATTATGTTTATTGGTTTTGAACACGTGGAAAGTGACCTACGGGCACCTCGTATGGATTTCTAGAAAAGGTCATGGAAGTGAGAACGAGAGACGTAGTGGAACCATAAGGATTATGGGTGATTTTCTCAGGGTAGTCCATAAAGTCATTAGCTTGATCGGCTGCTATGTTCAGTAAGGAAAGTTGTGCAATAATGTTTGGTGGAAGTGGTGAAGATATGAATACTAATGTACACAAACTAGTGTCAATTTCTAATTGGTCAATAGGCTCGTTGGGTTATGGGACCTGGGGATCACAACCAAAGACTCATCGAGGTTGTGGCTCTCAGTATGGTCATGTGCGTAATCAAACCTTGTTACTGTGAGAGCGTCTAATAATTGTAGGCTTGATTAAAACTATGTTTAGCATGTTTAGTTGTTCTATTTTCTCAACAAAAGTTGCAGTGTGCGTAAGACCATCAACGTAAACTTGTATCAATGTCGCTTATAATTAATTCCATCTATTGGGTCATGGGACCAAGGGATCACAACCATTCATATTTTCTTGTTGTGGACCGTTGATGGTCATACATAATGAAATGAAATGATTTTAATAAGCAAACTAACTATTAAAGGAAATATAATCTATGTTTTTGGAGTTTTCACAATATATCAGAGCAAAACAATAAAAGCAAACTAATCTATCAAAGTAAATGTTTTTTATATTTTCTAATTTTTAAGCAATGCATTCTAATCTAATAAATAAACTAAAGACAAGTAATCAGCCGATGTAGCTAGTTACTTGTGTGAATATGTGAATCTAATCTAAAACAAATAACCTAATCTAATCAAAACCCTTCAAACCCTACCTCAGAGGTGAAGAACAAATCATGACCCTGAAAGAGCTATTGTTCCCCATAACTTCCTAAGTAATGTTAGAGAGAAAACTTCCTAAGGATTTGATCTACTTGTAATTTCCCAATTAATTAAAATGAACAATTTTTCTACTCTATTTGATATGCAATTGAAACTAGTGATTTGAAATTGACAATTTAACAAATAAAGCAAACAAACACACAATTCCAATCTAGATAAGCAAGAGCTTTGGAAAATATGGTCGTATCTATATATGTCCCCTCAATTTTTTTCCTTTCTTTCTTTGAGTTTCCATATGAGTCCCAAGGGATTGGGAATGCAAGAAAAACATGGGAGGATGGTGCTTAAGCAATGGCAAATTGAAGGCAAGCGGATGCAATGTAATGCAAGTAGAGATAGACACAAGAGATGAGGTTTGAGATTGGCTATGTAATTACTAGTATGATTGTGGCATAAATACAATGCAAGATACACAAAAATTCTCAGTGCCATTTTTACATGAATACAAGCATGGAATATATAAGAATTGAGGTTGGGATGTTCCTTCATGCACAAGACCGAAGAGAGGTAGTTCCAATTAACTAAAGCACATGAAAAATAGAAGAGGGAAGGAGAACCAAGTAATCAAAACTATTTTCATACAATTTAGCCCACGGATGCATGCTAAAAGTGAAGTTAAGTGAATCGTCACATATTAAAAACATGAATGACGGAATTTGGAAAAATCGGTCAAGACCGTCGCCTCAAGTAGGGCGGCCCCCCGCACTAAAGGCCAAAACATGCATAGAAAGAAGCAGGAAGATGGAAAAAGATGTGAGAAGGCTAAGTAAGATTGTCTAGGCTAAAAATATACACCGCGAATGGGTTTTGGAGCTCGAACACCTTCTTGAAAGGACCTGAATCATCATTAGGGACTTTTGCAACCATTTTCCAACAATGTAGCACATGCAATTTTGGAGTACGTGATAGTACCATGGCATATTTTCATCAAGCTCCACAAGTATATGAAATGCCACCGCATGATGTATGTCATGGTTATAATGGGTTTGGGTGTGGTGTCAACGCATAAGGATGGTTAGAACATGTTCCTATCCCTCGTTTCAAATCTAACAAACACGGCTTAAGAATCAGCCTCATGACGCTACACCTTTCAATATCGTCGCCATCTATTCTAAACATGAGGATGGATCATCTCATTCAGATAGCAACGCCGATTTCAAATGTAGGCTATACGAGGATCTTGCCTCCACGAACATATTCCCGATTCATCTTTTTTACCTTATCCAGAACAAATTCCCAAACCAATTTCCAAGTAACCCTTGTATATCCAGAACTTGTATATTGGGATCAAAAATTTCATGTTCCACTCAATTTTTTTAGAATGACTAGGAATTTACAAAATTCATGGGACACGAAGACTCTATTATGACTGGGATCACAAGAAATTTTTTTCCATCAAACTAGATGCTTGCACATACTTTAGAGAAGAAGCAGAGATGTGTGGATGCTTGAGTAAGAAGGTTATATGAAAGAATAAGAATGCTTCGGTGAATCATTGTAGAAAGAATAAATGTAAGTCTCATAGTGAAAATAGTTTGAGGCCCCTAATAGATAAGAAAATGAAGAAATCATAGACAAGGTGGAATATCCTTATAAATATGATCTCACGCCTCCTATTGAGGTTGATCTTACTCTTCCCCCTGATCCTACACGGATGGAGGATGCTTCCAAAATTCTTGTTGAAGAAACAATTAGTGTCAATATTGGTTCAAAAGAGGAGCCTAGAATGATAAAGTTGGGAGCTTCACTCTCAACACAAGAACAAAAGATTTTTGTGGAACTATTGTGAGAATATGTTGATATAGTTTTTTGGTCATACGCAAATATTTCTAGTTTGGACTCATACTTATTCATTCACAACCTTGTTGCACACCCAGACGCCAAGCCTATCAAGCATAAATTGAGAAAGATGCACCCTAAGGTTGTGCTACTTGTCAAAGAGGAACTTGAAAAGTTATTAGTTGCTGATTTTATTAAACCCATTGACTATTCAGATTATATATCTAACATAGTCCTAGTTTAGAAGAAGTCAGTTGGTATAAGAATATGCACCAAATTCCATGACATCAATAAAGCATGTCCCAAAGATGACTTCCCCTTACCTAATATTGATATGATCATCAATTCCACCCACAAGCTATGAAATTTTGTCCTTAATGGATGGTTTTTCAAATTAACCAGATCGAATGCAGAGGAGGATCAACATAAGAAAACTTTCATCACCCCTTGGGGGACATTTTGTTACAAGGTCATGTCTTTGGGCTCAAGAATGTCAAGGCCACCTATCAATGAGAAATGACAATGATCTTTCATGACATGATGAATGACATCATGGAAGATTACATCGATGATATCTTAGCAAAATCTAAAACTAGAGGAGAGCACCTTGAAGTGCTGAGATGTATTTTCTAGCATCTCTGAGATTACAAAGTATGTTTGAATCCTAGGAAGTGTGTCTTTGGTGTTTTTTCAAGGAAGCTCTTAGGTTTCATCATTTCATAGAGAGGAATAGAGGTGGACCCCTGTAAAGGTTATAAATTTATCATGAAATGCCTCCACCTAAAAATCTCAAACAACTAAGAATTTTACAAGGAAATATTTAGGAAATCCATCATTTTATTTCACATCTTGTAGATAAGAGCCTCTCATTCATGCATCTATTGAAAAAGTACATTATATTTGACCTGGGACCTAATTGTCAAAAGGCATTTGAACTACTTAAACAATACCTTGTTAATCCACCCAATCCACCTGTATTCATGCAAACTTACCCAATTGCTAACCTCTTCGCTATATATTTTAGCTACCTAATTTTCCATTGGTTCACTACTTTCCCAAAGAGTATGACCTAGACCACGAGAGAAATAGTGGTTTACTACCTTGGATGTCACACACCTTGATTGCCTATGAGCTGAATTACCCACAGATTAAAAATCCTATCTAGCGTTGTCTTTACCTTTCAGAAACTACATCATTACCTTTTTAATAATAAAACCAAGCTAATATCCAAAGTTGACCCTCTCAAGTAACTTTTATCCAAAACCACCCTTACGGGATGAATGGCTAATTGGATCATTCTCCTGAGTGAATTTTATATCAAGTTTGTTAACCAGAAGTCATTGAAAGGACATGTATTAGCCGATCAGTTAGCAGAATCTCCCCTACCAAGAATGGAACCATTGTGTCAAGATATTCCAGATGCATCCATGATTTATGTTCAAGATTATTTCGAATGGCAAGTTCATTTTGATGGATCATTCACCTTTCACGGATCAGGAGTAGGAGTCATGCTCATCACTCCCATAGGGGTGGTCATTCCAAGGACTTTAATTTGGTATTACCTTGCACTAATAACATTATAGATTATGAATCACTCATCGCTGGCCTTAATTTGGATATCACTTGGAATATCTAGGACAACTACGAGTCATCATGTGACTCTAACTTATTATTAAACAAGTTAATAATGAGTATAAGGTTAAAGATGAAAATCTTATTCCATACAAGAAATTGGTTGAAACCTTGAAAGAATATTTTGTATAGATTATCTTTGAACAAAAACCAAGGTCACACAATAGGTCAACAGATGCCATGACTACCATTAGATCACTATGTCGTTCTTTGTAGTGAACATTTATGAGTACCCACCTATGACATGTCGAGTCATATTTGGCATGTGAAGTTGTTGGTCCCTTCTCCCTTGGTATGACCCTATATTTAGATACCTACAAGATGACATGTTTCCCCCAAACATTACTCATTCTGAGAAGAAATCCCTTATCCACCGTATATCCTGTTACACCCTGCTTTAGGAGGTACCTCTATCATCATGATAATGATGGGAATCTACTTCATTGTTTGGATGTTAACAATTGGTCCACGTTGTTAAAGAAGTGCATAGAGGTATTTGTGGAGCACACACTAGTGGCATGGTATTGGACCACCATGGAAGCATAATGTTGTACATTTGTAAATAAATGTGAAATGTGTCATAAATACAGAAACTTAATACATGCGCCATCACAGATTTGTAGCCTATCGCAACACCTTTTCCATTTTCTAGGTGAGGATTAGATCTCATAGGGAAGCTCCATCCTACCTCATTAGGGATGGTCATACCCACATTATTCTTGCCACCAAATATTTCACTAAATGGGTAGATGTTGTACCTCGTACTTGTAAGTTATCGATGCGCAAATTTCTAAATTCATCATGAATCACCTCATTTTTCATTATAGTATCCCCTCCGACATTTTCATAGATAATGGTAAGTTGTTCAAAAATAAAACAATTAAGACATTTTTCCATCGCTTCCAAATTCAACTCAAGTGTTCAACCCCATATTACCCTCAAGGTAATGGATATGCCAAGGCCACCAATAAAAATATTATTTGGATCATGGAGAAAATGGTCAGTAAGATTGACCAGAATTGGAAATTACAAATACATCTCTCCCTACTCCTACGTCATCATCCTATCCACACTCCCTACTTAGGTGTGACCCCTTATTCACTAAGATATGGCATTGGAACCATCATACCCTTAGAAGTGGATCTTCCTCCGTAGAATATCACTGCTTTGGATTATCTTGATAATGATGAAGACTATAGAGTTACTCGGCTAGCAGAGCTAGAGTTGTTGGATGAAAAGTGTATGAGAGCGCTTAATCACCTAAAATTTTACCACCGCAACGTCCGAGTATCAAGAGTATTTAACAAGCTTGATCATTTATCATGAATTTTATATAGGTGATCTTGTTCTAAAATAAAATCAAAAGAACACTATCAAGGACAGAGAAAAGAAAGGTAAATTTGAGGCTAATTGGTTAGGGCCTTATGTGGTGGTTGTTAAATATGGATTAGGAGCTTATAAACTTGCATATTCAGATGGTGAAGAGATTCTAGAACCTATGAACACCATGCATCTCAAGAAATTCTATGCTTAAGCATGGTGTGATATCATAAAATACCTAAAAAGATTTTTAAAAAAGAAAAGAAAAGAAAAGTAAAAAAATCAAGAAAACAGTAAAGAAAAAATAAGTCATGCAAATGTGAAAACCACACAATGGTGGTGCATCGGATAAGTCCTTAGTGAAAACCGGTTTCGTGGTGTAAAGAGGGTTCACTAATCACAAGTTACTCTTACATTTGGATAGACAACGATCACTTCTATCTCAGGATTGGTTTCCCTTGTCAAAATCTAGGAAACTTATTAAATCCATCTTTCAAGTCGATGCGGCTCATTTGTTCTTATATCACCATGTGAAGGAATCACCTTTGTATATTCCCATCTAACACTTGGGAACCTTCACGCCCACCTTCTTGAACAAAAGCTCATTTTGTTCTCGCCTTTTTACATTCTCATGTCAAGTTAGGGGCATCTACACTTATTTTTCCTCAGTACATAGCTTTCAAAATAGGACCTTAGAAAATCCAAAAACATTGAAAAATGGTACACAAAAACCTAAACATTCGAAATATCTCCTTCTAAGAAAGGTGCTACACCACATCATACCATTATCTTTATTAAACCCCAAAATAATGTGAACAATAGCCTTGAAAATTATCTTCCTCCAGTAGGACACCAAAAAAACATTAGAAAAAGATATGTCAAAATTGTCCCACAAAAACAAATTAGTGATTAGATTGCGTTTAGTTGTCGGTTTGTAGAGTTTTTATCGTTATCTCTTTTTGTGTTGTAAGAGTTAGATTGAAATCATTTTTCTTAAACTTAGGGTTTGAAATTATTTGTATACTTGGGTATTGCATTCAATTCATTTTAAATCTTTCATACTTGTACAAATTTGTGGTCATTGTTGCTTAAATGCATTTATTATAGTTCATTTCCTTGCTTAGATTAAGCATCAATTTAATCTATTATCATTCATGTTTGAATTCATTCTTATCCGTATCTGTCATGTTGTAATTGTTTGTTTTTATATTTGTTGTTTGTTTTTATATCTCATTAGGTTTGTTAACTCTTGCTTGTGTGTTTATTTATTTCATGCACATTTTTTGGTTATCACATCTATCACCTATCATTTCATCACATATAACATCATATATTAATAAAAAATCTAATTTTTACATCATGCATGTATACTAAGCTAACCATCACATATCATATCATCAATGAGGGCAAGAAGGGATCACGCATAACCAAAAATCTATCCCCCACTGCACCAATATCATCTATATCATCCTGTATGCTAAACATCTACCAAACGTATCTCATAAAAAAACATATGATATTATCTAAATGATATATCATCAATACTAAAACATATGGTACATCATCAATATCTATCATGATACATACATGTGAAATAAAATCATACAACATCATGATATAATAATCATACATCAAGTAAACATAAATCATCATCAAAGGATATAAAAACATGACAATGTACATCACCAAATGTCCATGTGTAAATAATATTTCTCAAAATAAGATATAAATCATTGGGTACAAAATATTCCATCAAAAGGGCATGCATAAAAATTGAGCCTTCATCATGAGGCATCATAAAAAATGGTACATTAGTACATACATCAATCAAGATCAACCTTCATATGAGGCATGAATACACACACACACACACACACACACACAAGTACAAAAAGAGAGAGTCAACCATGACTCTCACCCTCTCATGGGTTACCTACTATGTGGTCGGGAGGATGAAACAACAAGATGGTGCGATGGGCCGGCTTCGTGTGTACTACCCTATTGTCCATGTGGTTATTGAACTACTCTAATCGACTAGTCTTGATCTCTGTGACCTCAAGCCTATCTTGCTCACATTTAGGCTGGTCGTCATGGGGGTGTAACATGCTGAACTATGGGAACTACTATGTAGTAGGAAGCCTTATAATACGAGGCCTCACCACTAGCTCTCATGATATCCTAAATCATCTTCGTTGTCACCAAAATTGTGTGGTCGCATGCACGATAGATTCTCGCTCCCCTGTCGGTTTTACTAATGCGGCCTTAGACGGCCTGCCACATGGTGGATTCCTATCGATATTTTTCGTTGTAATGGTTTTAGTCCCAGTGCTCATGCCTAATCTCTCTGAATGGTAATACTGTACCTAAGCCTAGACCTGGTCCCATTATACAGTGACACCTTTTTCATATGTCTCTACCTGATGTAAGAGGCTCAATATTTGAGCACCTTCTCGCGCAACTAACTACCATATCTATTTTTGTCATACTCCCCATATCCACCTCGATAGGCTTGGGCTCTCACCTGATCTCTCTCTACCACGACAACTCCTGTAGTCTGTGCTCCTGGCCTCGGTCTCGCCTCATCTGAGCACCGAAACTTCATATAGCTACAACCTATTGTAATTCTACTGCTGGAGTGCATCTAGTTATCCATCGCTCCACTGCCCAGGAGGAAGAGGTGGAGGACCCTACAACACCTTTCTGCACTGTATCTAATATGGGAATGTTTACTCCCACCATGGAATACCCACTAGAGGTAGTCATGGATATGAGGATCCCTGGGCACCTATCTCCTCCTAGGCCTCAGCCTTTGTTCGTGTGGATGTTGAGTGGAGGATCTGGCTATTCCCACCCCCATCATGGGCATCGGCCGTCGAAGGGATCATCCTCCTCATCATCATCATCTCCATCATCCCCACCACCATCATCGCCACTACTTTTGGAGGCCCCATTAGAGGTGCTCTACTCCTGAACTCCACGCTACTCTAGAAATCATCAATCGATGAGGCAAAATTTGTGAGTGATACCATGGAGCATACTCTTGTTACATGTAACTCAGATCTCTCGACTTTCCGTAAAGGTACCTATCAACTAGAACAATTTGCAAATAGCTAATACATATGCTGCCTCGTGCTCAAGTGATCTCGTGGCCCCATGTCAACATACTCTTAGGCCCTACGAGAGTACCACATATCCGTCCCTTAAAGATATCATGTGGCTAATGCCAAACTGTCTTTTCGCAATTGACGATCAACTCTGTAGAACTTTTGAATATAATCAGTAGCTACTAAACATGAAGTACTCAACATGTCTTCCTATACTCAGCTGCAATACCATTATCGTTATCGAAATGTCTATATGGCCTCCATACTACCATGGTCCTATTGTGGGTCATTCAATTCTCGGTGGTAAGTGGTATGCATCTCCCCATGTTTGGCCATACATTGTCACAGCCAATCAGCAACCCAATCCAGTAAGAAAGATCCTCTGGAGCTCGAGCTCTCAGGATACACATGTTAGATGACCAATAGCAATATGGTCCATGCCCAAATCTGAGACTCTAAATGCATCCTACCATCTTCTAACTAGAGGTATGTGATAAAGTGCAATCACAAGATAAATGTGCCAAGATGTCTGACACCTGGGCCCAAATAGTATGTCTCACCATTAATCAAACCGTATCACCTCCAATAAGTTTGAGTAAAAATGAAGCTCCTAAGGTTCTTGTGAGGTAAACTCCACTAAAAAGGCCATTAGGTATACTACTAATCATCAATCTCGTGGATCCACTATACATCACGATAATTCGTCATTCCTCGCTGACGCGTAAGATATCCGGGAGTACCAAACAACTCTAGAGTACACCGATCAATATCAACTCATTATCAGATATCAATCAACTCACCTAATAAGGACTGCTGTATAATACGCCCTCCAAGGTGATGGTAATCTCGCCACATGGGAGCCGTGAAGCACGACTTACTCAGGTCACCGCTCGGCTAGGTCAGCAAGGTACCAGCAGATAATGTGATCTACTGCATATCACCAACATAGGCTAACCTCAAGTTATAGATATGGAGGATATCAATATCCTATGATCCTCCCTCATCAAACCGTGCATCTATCACACCAAAGTGGACCATATCTCTCTCTAGTGTGAAGGATGGGTAGTATTCTTCACATACAAGATAAAACAATACACTTGTTAGGTTTATACATTTCTATCTACTTCTTATCTACGTTTTATCTCTTTTCTTCTTTAATTATTTTAAAAACATACTAATTTTCATTTCTCTTCGATGACATTCTAGTGTCATATTCATCTACAATTAGCTTATTTTTAGAAAAAAAATGGTTACAATGTTTTCTTCTGCACATGCCATGCACACCTTCTTCAATGCCTACGTGCGTGTTTCAATACATACTCACCTACAACACATACGATGCACCTTTCATCGCATACACGTCCTTCTCAATGCGTGAGACGCTTCCTCTAACCTCCTTCATCATAAGCCTTACTAGGCTACATAGAGGTAGGCCACACTCCAATCCGACGCCTACGCTCCTAATCAAAGATGTGCACATGCGCATGTGCTTTGCTCTCCTGATGCATACACATCCACTTCAATAGAACACGTCGTGTACCCGTGATTTCGATAGGTACGCCTGTGGGTACTCGCTTTTTTCGACACATGTGCCTTTTTTTTCGCCCTAAAGAGAGCTAAAAATTGTAATTAAATGCAAAAATTGATGATGAAGATAGAACACTCACAAAGGGTCCTTTCAATATGTCCCAAAGGTACTCCCGGATGTGGTCTTCTCAAGCTTCTTCCTCCTTTTGCCCTCGCCAAGTCTCACTCAAATTCTCTCACGCTCCTCTCCAATAAAAATTTGCAAGAGCTCTCTCTGGCAAAATGCATTTATCATGATCGATTTACCTCCCTTGGGTGGGTATGTTAGATCACCACGATGCTCCTGGGTGGCATGTTTTCTCTCGTCACTTATTTTCGCTCACTGAAATATTTTTTTTTATTTAAAAAATAATTATTCTTATTAATTTTCATTGTGTTGAGGTACTCTTCGCCACCATAAAGCACTATTTCTTTGACTCAAGAATTTTTCAAAATTTCCCCAGTATGCTATTTTTCACTCTATTTTTGTTCTATCTTTTTCTTATATCTTTTATCCATCTCCATGATTATTTTTAAATAATCATTTTTGGCTTCTTTTCTTCTCACCTGGCATTTTAATACTACACTGACTTTTCGCTTTTCTTCACTCTAAAAGCATCTTTAATGCGTCTTTCTTGGAGATCTTCCATTTCTCAAATTTTTCCTGACCGGTAAAATCTAAAAATCATAAAACGTCATTCAAAACCACAAACATTGGAAAATTTCAAAATTGTCAAAATTGGTAATGCAGTTCATCTAAAGTTCTTGGAAACTCTGTTTCACATGGCATCTCATCTTAGAAATCTACTTGATTTTCACTTTTTAAATAACTAATCGTGGACTCACCCAACTCTACAACCATTTACTAAAAAGCCAGCGCCACACTTTATTTGTAATTTTAAAGCACCTGAAGGTTCAAAATATTCTTTGTAAGACATTGCTTTTTCGTTGAACCCAGTGGTCCTTATCTCTTCCTTCTTCTCATGAAAATTTCTCAAGGAATTTCAACCTTTCATTCACTGATCGACATTCGAATTGCCCGATAAAACATTCGTGGTAACTATCCCGAACGCTGCTAGTCTGAGTTGCAGATTGCATTACTTCTATTAGATAAGTTCGTTGTCATCGATTCTATCTGCAACATGAACTGAATT